>WEIT01000228.1:28212-45069 GCA_013389985.1 Dryoscopus gambensis
CCCAGTGGGGTGATGTGATGTTATCGGTCACAAGGAGAGCCTTAAATGGCTCATTCCCGGGTGATACCCCCTTGGAGGAGGATGGGTGGAGGACGAGATAAGGAAGCACTGCCCCATCTGGTTTTAAGGATTGACCCATTAACAGAAGGCACCCGCCCTCCTTCCCCTGGAGTTACAAGGGATAAAAATATCTTCCAACCGGTTTCAACAGATGAAAATAGAATACACATTTTTGATTACATATTGCAACCCAAGACAGCATTTCACCCCCTTTAAGAAGGGGTGACATGAAATCCCAGAATGGTTTGGGTTGGAAGAGACCTTAAAACCCATCCAGTTCACCCTCTCCCCTGGGCAGGGACACCTCCCACTGCCCCAAGCTGCTCCAAGCCCTGTCCAACCTGGCCTTGGGCACTTCCAGGGATGGGGCAGCCACAGCTTCTCTGGGCACCCTGTGCCAGGGCCTCCCCACCCTCCCAGGGAACAATTCCTTCCCAATATCTCGTCTAACCCTGCCCTCTGGCAGTGTAAATGCAGGACCCCTTGTCCTGCTGCCTTTGAGCTGAGCTGGCAGGTTGCAGAAGGTTTAACATCCCCTCTTGAGGAGAGAGGAAATGCCACCAGGGCTGATTTATTTTGTTGCTTTGCTGGCAGGGGATGTGGAGAAAACAAGGAAAAAAGAAGGGAAAAGAGCAGGAAAATGGAGGAGAATACAAATGAGAGTAGAGGTCCCAGCATGACAGTTCTGCAGCGGTGCTGCCAGAACTTGTGATAACATTGCTCTGCTTGTGGCAGAAGGGGGTTCTCCTTATACCCCAGTTCTTGGTTACATGAGCAATCGCAGCACTATGAGTTATGATATTTCTTGTGGAACTCATAAACCCTTAGAGACCCTCTGTGCCAAGCACTGAGACAACACAAACCCAAATAAGCAAATCCCTCTTCAGAGGGGCAGGGCAGAGGGAGCAGACAGCCTTCGCATGTGCAAGGAGGAGAGAGAATAAGTGAAGAAAAGCAGCTATTGCTCACAATTATTTTCCAGTCTTTTGTGGCCATGGAAAAAAAAATTAGAAAACGTGCCTGGAATGCCACAAGGAATAGTGGAAATGTAGTAAACAACCTGAAACTTATTTCTCCAAGCCCTATATTGCCTCTTCCTCAGTATTAGGATGTGTCTCAATTGACACCTCCTAATTACAGCATCCAACTGCAGCATCATAATCAAGGTGAGCAGTGAACCTGAGAGTAAAGCTCTTCAAATATGGAGGCTCTTGGCCAGCCACCTCAAACATCCCCAAGTGTTGTTTGGGTTGAAGGGGACCTTAAAGCCTATCCAGTCCCACCCTCTGCCATGGACTGGGACACCTTCCACTGTCCCAGGTTGTTCCAAGACCTGTCCAACCTGGCCTGCAGAAGCATTTCGAAAGCCGGAGAATTGTTCACCTTTTCCTCACCCAAGGACACTGAAAGAATAAGCAAACAAAAAAGTTGAGGGAAGAGGAAAATGGTTCAAGACCCTTTGGCAAGACAAGCAGTAAGTGAGCACCAGGCTTGTACAACAAATGCATCAAGGAACAAAACAAAGGTGTAAGATGGGAAGGAGAAAATATTTATTTGCCTTTTTTTCTAGAGTCCTTTTCCCTTTCAGGCAAATAATATTTATGCCATGGGGTTTTGACAGTCCTCTGGAAAACACACAAAGCCTTTTTGTTCCCACTTGCCTCCCAGGTGGGAGGACCGGTGGAGCCGCTCTGAGGAATGAGGGCGAAAACCAATGACCCAGAGCTGCTGTTTAAAGGGAGAAGAGGAAAAGGAGTGGGGAGCAGGGCAGGAGGGCCAAAGCTATGCAAAGGAGGGAAGGGGAGAGTTCCAGAGCCAGGATTCTTGGACGTGTCCCTTCCAAACCAGTCCGCTCTAGTTTAGAACAGCATCCCATCTCTCCTGACTCCAAAGGACCTGCATTGCCTCAAAACCCACTCCTGAGCCACCAACTAAAATTTACCTACAAACATCATCGGGTCAGGATTTCACTTGCACAACAAATTCCTGGGAATTTTTAATAGTGAACTTTACGCCCTGTTAAATCACAAGGATCTGCAGGAAATCTTGAGCGATGATGTTGGCTCCGTCCAATCAGGCATTCAGGACACAATAAATTTGGTCTGAACTTAAACTTCCTCCCACAGGGAGCTCAGCGAGCCAAAAAGCACTTTTAAGACAAATTCAGAGTGATGTAATGTATATGTGACTGAAGTAGTGGGGTTTAGGTAAACCTTAATCCTTAATAAATTACAGATATTTCATATGTAAGGGGTTATAAAGACTATCTGGATACTTCTAATAACTAAATGGCTGAGTGAGAAAAGGAAAGAAGAGATGAGGAAACCAATTAGATGTAAATTTACATAGGAGACTAGCTTAACAGCCCCTAGAAATGCCCATTATTTTGGGAAACGCTGGCCTGATGGAATTAAAATGCTCCATGGGAAAAGGACAGGTTTTTAAAGCATGGGAGAGTTTCAAGGTGGACACAAGGAAATGAGGAACTGGCTTGAGATGAAGTTTTTTCCTTTTGTGGGGAAAATAAAAAGATCATAATATGAAAATTAAGCATTTTGAAGGGCTCAGATTGATCCTTTTTCAACATTAGAGGCTTTTTTTACAGCAGTGGCTTCTAAGAAAGTTACAGCTAATGGCTTTATCAGTAAAGCACTGACTTATCAACAAGGATTTCTGCTTGAAAAAGGATGCTTTTGGTGAAAAACCAGGGCTGTTAACATTGAGCATTCATTTTTTTTAAAAGGACATTTCAATTTTTTTTTTCAGCTTGATTGCTCAATAATTCTGAAATGCAACATAATTCAATTATCCCAGACACCCAGCATTCCTTTACCAAGTGGGATGTCTAGAGCATAAATGGTCATGGGCTGTTTGCCCCAGCAAACACCCACTAAGGAAAGGTTTTCCACTCATTAATCTACCCTAAAGTCCCTATGCACAGCAGGGGATTTACTGTAACCTGGGCAGGACATCACAAAGGGGTTTGCAGGATTTGAGATGTGCCACTCAACATTTGACTTTCACGCTCAGCATGCCAGGCACCCATCTGGGCCTACAAGGGCTTTGCCTCACTTGCGGCATCCGGAACCTGGAGTCTCTCCAGTGCCACTGACCCAAGTTGGTCACCCCATCATTCTGCAGGAAAGTTGCTCTGAGCCACTGACCCATCTGAGACTAGCAGGAAAATAAGCACAGGATTTTCAAAACCACCAGACTTTGCTTTCTGAACACAGTATCAGACTCAAAATCCTGAAATAATTTGTGCTGGAAGGGATCTTAAATCTCATCCAGTTCCACCCCCCTGCCATGGGCGGGGACATCTTCCACTGTCCCAGGCTGCTCCAAGCCCCGTCCAGCCTGGCCTTGGGCACTGCCAGGGATGGGGCAGCCACAGCCTCTCTGGGCACCCTGTGCCAGGACCTCCCCACCCTCCCGGGGAGGAATTCCTTCCCAATATCCCATCCACCCCTGCCCTCTGGCATTGGGAAGTCATTCCCCTTGTCCTGACACTCCAGGCACTTGTCCAAAGTCCATCTCTGTCTCTCTTGGATCCCCTTCAGGCACTGGAAGGGGCTCTAGGTTCTCCCTGGAGCTTTCTCTTATCCAGGCTGGACAATCCCAACCTGTCTCTGGACTCACTCCAGCAGCTCTACATCCCCCTGCTGTTCAGAGTCACAGAGCTGAATTCAGCTCTGCAGGAGGGGTCTCCCCAGAGCAGATGGGCAGAATCACCCCTCATGTGCTGCCCATGCTGTGGGATGAGTTCAGGTCATGGTCAGATTTCTGGGGTCACATGAAGTCTCTCACCCACCAACACCCCACTCCTTCATGTTGCTTTCAAAATCCGCCCCTTTCCTTATGTGTTATAAATCACCTTTTTTCTTCCAGGCTGCCCCTCCTGCCACTGCTGGGGCTGGAGAACCCACCACCAACACAGACATCGACACTGTGAGGAAGGACAGTCCGCACCCCTTCCCTCACTCCTTCCCTCCTTCCCTCCCCTCCCTCCCTCTCTCCCTCTCTCCCTCTCTCCCTCTCTCCCTCTTCCCACAGCCCCCCCTCCCTCCCAAAACTAATCTTTCATGACCCACCAGTACATTTTAGTAGGTGATGGATCTGAGGGCGGATAATTCTGCTTTCTGGTTAATTAATCCAGTGTTACAAGAGCAATGAGAGTCTAATGCCCAGTCCTAATTCCCCTGCAATAACATTGCATTCTGCCTTCCAAGGCAGAGCCACTTGTTGGGGTGCAACTTGGGTATTTTGGATCACAGAGGCTGCTGGTTCCTAGTGCCATTCTTGCTGCTCATGCTTTATTAGCCATAATTTGATATGTTACCCGCCCTGTACACTTGATCTAAGCCCAAAATATTGTTTTACAACATTAATTAAAAAGCATTGACACTGAATGCTTGGTTCACATGCTCCGATGTGATTTACGGGTTGTGTTTAATTACCTGACAACTGTGATTTACCACATCTACCTGGTAGGTACCATGTGGATTTAAATCAATTAATGTTTGGTGGCTTTAGTGTACCTCGCTGGGGAAGGAGGGAGGGTATCTCATGAACACTAAACTCCAGATACATGAAAAAAAAAAAAGATATTTCAGGCATCTAAACTGCAAACAAGATAAATGTGACCTGGGCAGAGTCCCACAGCAGCTGTTTGTGGAGCATTGCTTTATTAAGGATCTTGGTGACTTTTCATGGAAGGATTAACTAATTAGTTGAGTAGACCTTCAATAAACGAGACACCAAGTTATGTTTAGCTTTAATTACACAGTAGCCCTGTTCAGTTGCTCAAAGTCAGACGTGCTTAAGTGTTTTGCTGAATTAGGGTCAGTGTGAATACACAATTCCTGTAAGCATCTAGGAAGGTGTGCTGACATTCATTCAATGAATGAGATTTGCAGCTGGGGAAAAAAATATCCAGAAAAATAATGAAGAAAGCATCTGGAGCCTTGGCTCAGAAGGGGCACTGTGAGAAGCACCTCCTGTTGTTGATCCCAGTCACTTTAGCAGGATAACATTCACATTTGGGGAGAGGGGCAGCTTGCTGTGGCATATGCCCCGGTGCAGTAAGATTTCCTGTTCCAGGAAGAGAAGGTTATTGCAGACGGCCTGGAAGGATGGAGAATTTTGCCAGGTGTCCTCTTACCACTTCATCCCATCACAGCCCTCCTCTTTGTCCCTCTCCTTCTCCTTTCCCACCTTGTTCCCACCACAGGCTCTATGTTCTCCCACTCACATTCTCTCCTGCTCCTATTTCCACCTCCAGTCCATCCCCCTCCTTCCAGCACAGCAATTTTAGGTGCAGAGCTCTCTCACCCCGAACACCAACTACTCCTTCCAGTGTAGCCTCTCCATCTCACATTGCAAACAGCAACTTGCTCCTGATTTTAACCCTCTGCTTTCCTTCCCCAGGAGCCCTGGGAGCTCATCAGAGCAAGTGGGTCACAACCAGTGTCATAACTCTGTGCTTTCTGCACCCAGCTGCAGGGATACCCTGTATCCTTCTTTTACACAAGTGTTGGGTCCTAAATCCAGCCAGGACAGAGGGAATGGGTTCCTCTCACCATTGCAGATAAATCTTCTCTTCCTTGTCACTCCTCCACCCACTGTCTCCAAAGGACCCCAGTGCTGAACTAATCCATTCCCTGCTCCAGCACAAAGTCCCAGAACCCACTGCCAGTCCCCGTTATAGTTATTCTCATGTTCCATTCTTTTGACCCAAACCTGTCCTGGATTTTCCTTCCCAGGTGATCTTTCCAGCTCCTCACCTTCCCTTAACCTTCAGCAGCTCTCACTTACCTTCTTTGCTTGATTTTTCCCAATTATTTTCCTCCAGTCCAAGCACACCCTAACTTATATCCCTTGTCCTTCCCAGCTCCCACCCATCCTCAGTTCCTTCTCATTAAAAACCTCCTTGAACACACTTTTGGCAATTGCTGCCCCATCTCCTCTCTTCCCTCCTCTGCCATTTGCCCTCCTCCTCCTGACACAAAATATTTCAATCCCATTAAAACAGCATTTCCCAAAACAAAGAGCGTCCGTATTCAAGTGGAAAATTTCTTTTAAAAAATAAACATCTTTGCTCTCCAGATGTTTCCCAGCTACTCTGTTTATGTAACCTTGAAGCTATTTTGTAAAATCCTTTAGTTCTAACAACTCAAGATTTGTTATGAACTAATATTTTAAAATCAAAATAACTCAGAGTTACAAGAGATTGTTACAGATCGCTCAGACAATCTGTGCAGGGAGAAGCAACATTTATAATTTATATTTTTTTAAGGGGAAAGGCTTTTCCTGGGTTACCTTGTCTTCAACTCTTGAGTAAAGCAAACCCACTCCCTTTCCAGTTTGATGGCCTTTAGGAAGTTGAAAATATACACATTGATATACACGTATTATCTTTCTACCTGGTGTTTCTATGTGAATAAAGGGCTTTGAGCCAAAACCAATCAGATAAAATCTTTCAGGAACTTTTACAATGTCAAATACTTGTGCAAATTGCCAGTGTGTTTATAGCAACAGGCACCACAACAGAGCTCTGTGCTCAGTCAGAGTGGGCAACCTCCTCCATCTGTTTTGTGCCTGTATTTACATGTGGCACCAGGCAAGACATCACCTGGCACAGCACAGAGGAGCTCAGAGGGGTAGGGAAATCACTGCTCTTCACTCACCCCCCACCCTGAGACCCCGAATGGGCCATGGAAACCTCTGCAGGAACAGATGGAGTGGCATGGCTGTCACACCAACCAAACATGATGGTTTAGGACAACAGGAAGCTGCCTCAAGTTGTGCCAGAAGTGGTTCAGGTAACATGTTAGGAAACATTCCTTCCCCAGAAGGGCTGTCCAGCCCTGACACAGGTGCCCAGGGCAGTGGTGGACTCATGATCCTTGGAGTGATTTAAAGCTGCGTGGATGCGGCACTTGAGGACATCATTTAGTGGTGGGACTTGCAGTGCTGGGGAAAGGTTGAGCTTGATGATCCCAGAGATTTTTCCAATTAAGTAATTCCATGGTTCTATGCTTTGGGGTCCTTTTGTAGCAAATTGCTGGGCTGCTACACCAATTCCTCCCTCTCTGTATGCAGGAGAGTAAACAAGACTTAATCATGTCACTGAAAGTGCTGTGAACTGTCAAAGACCTGGAAATCCTGGAGCGTTAAGATCCAGCCCAAGAAGGAAATATTACTATGCATGATGGTGTGTAACTCTATTGGTGAGGAGTTGCCCAATGCTGGTATGGAGAAACCGTCTTTCAGGTTGTGTTATGATAAAGGAGAAAAAGACACTTCTTTTAGAATGCAAATGTTCCTACCAAAATAATTATTCCAGAATAGCTAATCTGATAAATAACCAAAACCAGACAACTTCTGTGTCCTGCAAGGATGGAGTTTCATGATTTTTGGGGATTCCTAGGCATGTTGTTGGCTGTTTTGCCAGACAGTACCTAAGATGGTGGTTTTCCACCAAGCTGGGCCAGACAGAAACATAAATAACATCTGTGAGGATGAGATGGAAGTGATTAATTTGAATTCTCTTTCATGGAAAATGGGCTGGAAGGATAAAGCCAAAACATTATAACCATAAACAACTTCCTACCAACAGTGGGAATTTTACCCAAGATATTGATTTCTTCAAGGAATAAATGACCTGCTCTAATATTTCTATTTGTCAATGGAAATTACTTTCCAAGAAGCTGAGTAGAGTCTATTTTTTTTCTCAAAGGACAAGTCCTTTCCCTTTTGCACATTTCAGCGAGGCAGGAGGTGGAACCTTCACCTGTCAGGGGTGAGTGCTGCCAATGCAGATGTCTATCAACAGGTAAAATGAGTCCTCAGGCAGTGCAGGCTGATGGGAGCTCAGCTCTAGGCTTTAAAATGGGAGGGAGAAGTGTCCGGATTGCATGGGGGAGCCTGGGAAAGACAAGCATGATTTATTGCACTAAATCACACAAATAAAGGTAAGTGAGTGACTCAAGCATGTGCTTGCCTTCGCAGGGGTCAGCACAGCACAGAGGCACATCCCTCTTCCCACCTGGTGGAAAACTGCCCCGGGGGATCCTCCCAGGATCCAACTGCTGTTCTGGGGAACATCACGTTAAGCCAATTTGTTTCATTTCCAGTCCCTTGGGATTCCAGATGAACAATCAAAGGGGTGAAAAGGGAAGCTCCACCCAAGTCTGTATTTCACAGGATGAGGCACATTATGAACTGACAGTGGAAGGAGCCCGAGGTGCAGTGAGGGCCGATACAGAGCCTACATGAACCCTGAGTTTTGATTAATTACCACAGCAGAATTTTCTTTCTCTCACCCTTGAATTAACT
Source organism: Dryoscopus gambensis (assembly GCA_013389985.1). NCBI lineage: Eukaryota > Metazoa > Chordata > Aves > Passeriformes > Malaconotidae > Dryoscopus > Dryoscopus gambensis. The sequence continues at coordinate 36,610 of WEIT01000228.1, forward strand.
GCCTGCACTGGGTGGAGGAGATACTCCTGGCCAAGAGGGAAGGTGAGAAAGAACTGCCCCTCCGCATGCCTCCCACCCCCCCCCCCCCACCCCCCCCCGCAGCCTGCAAACTCCTCTCCTACTGAAAACTCTTTGCAAAAATAATTTTTGAAAGGCTCTGCCAAATGGGTTTTAAACAATAATTAGCTGGAGATGGGCTATGAAGATGAAGAAGTGCCATTAAAAGGAGAAATGATTCACTCCACCACCTTTGGGAGCAATGCTGTCCCAGTGTGGGAGGAGAGGAGAAAGCACCAAGAGCCCACTCACCAAACCCTGCTCTCCTTACTCAGAGGAAACTTTTAAATTGCCACCCACACAAATTCAACCCCCTGTGACTCATTGCCACAGAGAATGAGATCAGCTTTAAAGCGACCGGAACTTGAACACAATAAAGGTTGTCTCCTAAGTTCTTCAGTCATAGACGGCACCTTGTCCAGATTTTCCCACCTACTGCAAGAGGTAGAAATGTTCTGATTTATTTACTTCTTCACTTCTCCCAGGAAACAAGGCTCTCAGGAGATCCCATGACTCTTGGAGCCAAGGATTTCTGGATAAACACCTATTCTCAACACACAGCAAAAAGAATCCCAGAGCTGGCAGAGGCCTCGTGTCGTGGGACCACTGCCCACGAACAGGAACGCGAACTGTGTGGGAACTAGAGCTCTGGGCTATGATCAGCTCCAACTCAGGATGCTTCACTCATTCCTGGCTCTCCTCCCACTGCTCCATTCCCAGCTCAAACTCGATGGGGGAGGACAGAGAGAGGATTTAACACCTGAACCAACCTCCTACCAGCTGCTGTTGTAGAGCAGGATCAGGCTATGAATCATGGACCCCTCTCGATTTTGGACAAGGAGATAATTCCCAGAGGGATTCTGAAGCTCAGCTTCAAGCTTAGGGTCTCTCAACCTCTATGTTGTTGGTTTGATGTTTTTTTTTACATTACACCTTTGGGCTCAGGATTCTAATTACTTTTCATTCATTTTTTCTTTAATGGTTTGTAAATATTTGAGTGACAGATCTTTTCCTAAAACATTGTTATCAGAAAGCATCCAGGAGCAGGCAGGGCTAGAGCTCCACTCAGGGTTTCCATGCCTCAGGGAAGCTTTTCCTGGCTCTCACCTGGCCTCTGAAGAGCAGAGGTTTGGTCTGCAGGCTTGGGGAAAGAGAAAGAAAAACATGATTGTCTCAGAAGTTTGGTAGGACAATGAATGTCCATCACACCAGAGAGGGAAGTGGTGAGGCAAAGGAGAGATCCTTCAAGAGCTTCTTCCCATCCCTTCTCCTTGGCAGGAGAGCTGTGATCAAGAACGACATGGCGTGAGCAGCTGGTGCCATATTCACCTTATTCCTTGTCCATGTGGTGACCACCAACACAGCAGAGCTGTGTCCTCTCCTCCTGATCCCACGTGCCAGGCACCCAACCAAACCTGGGGTGGTCGTGTCTTGGAGCCTTCTTTTGGAGCATGGCTTTGCAGGAGTCATTTTACCATGCTTCCTTCTCTCCTCCTGCTTTGTCCATGGAGACCATGAGCTCTGTGGGACAAGAAACCTGCAATGGTCCATCACTCCTGGTACTCCCGGTTACTGCCATCATGGCATCTTCTGACATAGTGCACAGAAAAGTCTGTGGAATATATTCCATGGGAGGTCAATGGCTCATGGATCTGATGCAAAATGAGGTTTTACCAATCAATCCTTTTTTTCTTCTTCGCTAACTGCATATTTCTTCCATTTTTCTTTAAAGATCATTCTAACATGAGACTTGAAGCACTGGGCCCAGAACCTGAAATAATTCTGCTTAAAAAGGTCTCACCCGAGGTCGTTACTGGGTTGCTGCCTGTCTTCTCCAACCTCTCCCATCTTCCATGGCACATTCTGGCTGCAATTTCCAAGAAACCGGGCAAGAAAAATCGATCTACTGTTCCCAGCTCACCTCACCCAGGGATTTTGGGATGGTGGGATCAAGTGCCCAACACCAACTGCTCTGTGCCAGAGCACACACTTGACATGGCCCCACTTTCCAGCCCTCCCACGCTGATGTGGTTTCTGTCCAGCTAAGCCAATATACAACCAATGGCTGTGGGAAAAGGTAAAAAACCCCCTAATTTGCTCTCTCTTGCCTATTTATGAAGCCATTCCGATTATTTAATTGTTTAAATGAGCCTGACAGCCACAAGGAGCCCCTATGAAAAGAGAGGAGACAGCACTTCAGACAGCACTACAAATACTGGAGGTATTTGGTGGGTCAGGTTTTGGCAGAGGGGCATCACCAGCATCCAGGGTTGGCTGTGCCATCCCTCTGCTGCTCTTCTGCTGGAGCAGAAGAAGACTGGAAAGGGGGGAACTTCTGAGTTTTTGATTCTGTTGCTGTGAGTCTCACTTTTCCTGAAACTGGATGCAGGGTCTGGTTGAGGCATAGGGCTAAGCACCTTTCCTAGAAGCCACCTATCTTTCAGGAGATCAGTTTTTGGGGAAGCCAATGTGCATCCTCAGCAATGAAAGATATGAGCAGAAAAGTTCCGCCTAACATGCAGGGACCTCGCTGAAGTCCTGGGGCTGTCCCCATCTCTGTCACCATGCCAGGGTCTGCCAAGCAGCAGCACCATCCCTTTTCTTGATCTTCAGTGAGTGTTCTCAAATTGTTTTTTCCAAAACAAAAACAATTATCGGGGCTTTTTCCTCCTTTATTTTGCTTGGCTGGGTCACCTCTGTTTATTGCTCATTCTCATGTTTATCTCTGCTCCCAAACATTTGGAGACAGGCTCTGTGAGTGGGGGGTTCTGGACAGGCAGTGCCAGTCGAGTCTCCACCTGAGACCCCAGATGGTGGGAAAAATTCAGCCAAAACACCCAATTTCCTGTGAAGTTCCTTTATTATCATTGTTATCATTACTACTAGTATAAATATTACTTTTATTAATAATGTTGTTATATTGTACTGAAATACCCACTTTAGGATTGTCTTGGGTTGCAATATGTAACCAAAAATGTGTAATTCTATTTTCATCTGTTGAAACCAGTTGGAAGATATTTTTATCTCTTGTAACTCCAGGGGAAGGAGGGCGGGTGCCTTCTGTTAATGGGTCAATCCTTAAAACCAGATGGGGCAGTGCTTCCTTATCTTGTCCTCCACCCATCCTCCTCCAAGGGGATATCACCTGGGAATGAGCCATTTAAGGCTCTCCTTGTGACCGATAACATCACATCACCCCACTGGGAGATGCTCCACTCAGTGGGAGGAGCCAAAGCCTCTCTACCTGCATAAAACCTGCAGCTCAGAACCCCAGAGCAGCTGGTTTTTCCACTGGATTCCCTGAGGAAGACTGGACCCATCCTGTCACCACCGGACCCTTCTACAGGATCACCTCTGCTCCAACGGAGCCACAGCTGCCACTCCAGGAGGATTATTTTGGGCTGCTCCCCACACCCTGACCAACAGGGGGTCAGGTCGTGTTCTGACTCTGTCAGAGTTTCTGGGATTATTTGTTTGTGGTTGTTCTTTTCTCTGTACCACTACCTTTGTAGTTTGTAATATTCTTAGTAAAGAACTGGTATTCCTATTCCCATATCTTTGCCTGAAAGCCCCATGATTTCAAAATTATAGCAATTCGGAGGTGGGGGGTTTACATTTTTTATTCCAAGGGAGGCTCTGGTTTCCCCTGGCAGTTACCTGTCTTCTAAACCAAGACAAGGATTTTTTCCCAACAGAAATAATATGTCTGTTTTTGAGGGGAACTTGTGGAGTAAGAAAGCAATTTGGGACAAAAACCACCTAAAAATTTCAGAGTTGGCTGAAGCAGTTGGATGGGAAGGAGCCTGGGAAGGAACTGGGAGCAAGGTGGTGCAAAGGTGCTTAGGCTGGAGGCTTTGAACTTGAGTGAGAGATGTCAGGGGAGAAATACAAATAGAGAAGGAGAGAAAATAAATGAGAAGTACTTTTCCTGCACCTTTGTTCACCCATAAAACCAGAGTAGCAGAGCCATGTACACCTTGTGTGCCAAGGGAAAGAGGAGGAGAGAAAAACTGACAGCATCGCCAGCTCGATGAGATCTTCAGTAAAAAAACAAATGACCTTTTGTGCTGTCTGAGGAGAAACTCTTCCATCATCTTTATGAATTTCCACCTTTGGCAAAGGCTGAATAACCTTGCATGTCTACCATCAAGACACTAACAGCCATGCCGTAAATCTTAACCCTGAACTATCATTATTTGCTGGAGAAAATTAATGGTTTGCTCTGCACATGAAAAAAAGAGCAAAGCTTCTGAAAGAGGAGACCCTTTCAGGCTGAGCATCCTCCCTGGGCCCGCTCCTACTTGTTGGACGCTTCTTGCATGCTCAGCTCTTAGAAATATCCATGGAAATGTGCTATTTTCTATCTCTTAAAACTGTTATTATCTTGATATTATCTGTTGCTTGCAACAGTGAGCCAGGTTGGGAAACACTGGGCGGTCAAGTCTCAGCCACTCACCTGCAAAATGCAGTTAAGGAATTAACATTGGAGATTCTTGGGTCCCATAAATTACAATAATTGAGTTTAAATACATTGATACACTCAGAAAAAGTGCTCAAAGCCTTCCCCCTCTGCCCCACGGAGGACATAGCCCAGGCAGACATGGGAGCCAGTCCCCAGTGCTGGCTCTGGGGCAGCTAGAATGGGATTTAATTCCTCCCCTCTCATTACCACTTCCTGAGCTCGAGTGCCTGCGAGCCCTGAGGGACAGCAGGGGATGAGGGGAAACATTAGTTTCTTAACAAATTCTTGTGTCATCTCCTTGACAGCACCTTTGAGCACTGGATGACACTCAGGAATGATGTGGCTTAACCTCAAGGGTTCAAGTGAGGGAGCATTTCCCTTTGCCAAGGAGCAGCAGTAATCGCTGGAGAAGAAATCCATTCCAGCTCTCCCTGCCAGCAGCCACCGAGTGCTTCACCCATGAGGCAGGGACACATCCAGGGTTCCCTGCTCCCTACAGGAGCTGTGCTACCTCTAGAGTACCACTGATTTTGGAAGAGTGTCAGGATGGTTGGTCTCAATGAGCTTTTTCAACCTTAATGATTCCCTGATTCTCTATGTGTGGATGAAGGGGATACCACACATTCCCCAAAATTAGTACCTTTCCATGAAGGTGATGTGACAGACTGTGGACACTCCCATAACCTGCTGCAAACAGGAAAGGGAAGGGGTTAAAGCACAGGGAAGGTGAACTCCAGTGGAGGGACTCCAGAGCACCAGCATTCCAGTGGGATGCAGGGTGCACACACTGGAGGAGTTGGATGCAAAGGCTTTCCCCAGCACTCCCTTTCCACTCTTGCTATCTGGAGATTAATAAAAAGCCACAGTATTATTAAATCCCAGGGATTAAAGGTTTAACATGACCAAGAAGAAGAAGCCTGGAGAGCATTAATTAATGTTTATATGCAGTTTCTACCTTCTCTTCCCTTTTTTCCCCACCTTTTGTCTGCCTCAAAAGATAATAGATGGGAACAGCTTCTTCTGCCAAGGCCAGGCTTCACCAGTAAGGCTCTTTCTCCTCTCCAAAACATTTGCAACAACTCAATTCCCAGGCTTGTGATTCATGTGGCTTTCCCAGTGTTTATACACAGTTACAGCTCCCATTATTCCCCAGCACCGGCCTTTCTTGTAGGTTATGCTCTCCACATGATGATTCCCAGTCCCGTCCCTCAGCCTGGGAAACCCACGGCATCACTGCCTCCACTGATGGAGCACTCACTTCTGCCCGTCCCTCTCCAAAACAGAGAGATAAAGAACTTCCCATGGATGTGGCATCAAGAGCTGCAAATTCCCACTCTCGGCGGCTCTTCAGGAGCTGCTGTGTGTGATCCTGACCTTTCTTGGGAACATCTTCAGGTCAAGGCTATTCCTTGTTCATGGGATGAGCCTCTTGCAGGGAGGACAGAAGGTGACACACATAATCACCAGCCAGATGCTCAGAGGGTATAAATGGCTCCCCACTGATTTATGTCAGCTGAAAATACAACTTGACCACATCTCTTGGTTCCTGTACAGCCCTGCGCTGTGCTGCTCTTGAACCAAGGAATTTTAGCTAAGCAAAAATTTCAAGTTACTGCAACAGGTGAAAAGAATGAGGGGCTGTTCCATTCTCCTGCCCCAATGGAATGCATATTACCAACTTAATTTAAAAAAATCCAAACAAACCAGAAAACAACAACTCCTCCCAGATATACATTCCTTACCAGACGTACACTTGAATAAACATTCCTGGTTCCTGAAGAAATTTGAACCACAGAATATTCTGAATTGGAAGGGGGCCCACAAGGATTATCAAATCCAGTTCTGAAGCAAATAGCCCATACTGGGATTGAACCTGCAGCCTTGGCATTATTAGCACCGTGCTCTGACCAACTGGGCTAATGAAGTTGATGAACCTGTCAGTGTTTTAATTGTAAACTCCAGACCTTGGGTGTTAGGAATGCAGGAAACTGGGTGTTGCAAGATAATGAAATGATAAATTAATCTGTTTTTTTCTGGAAACATCAATCGAAATGGGGCAAGATACAAACCCCACTAATAACAGATGCTGCCTTCTTTGCATTTTCCATCATTCCAGTCTGCCCCACCTACAGATGTCTGTCCATTCCCTCTTTTCCTCTTGCTGTTGATCCCGAAAACCTGATGGAGATGTGCCGTGCTGGGGCCTGAAGATGAGAGGAGCTCTGTGCCATCCGTTCCTCATCTTCGTCAGATTCACATATGGTGACACCATGCTATGGGCCTGAAATGCTCCTTGCCTGTGATTTTGGCAATCCTGCTGCCTCTATAAAGCAAGATTGCCAGGGAGGCACGCCGGTAGCAAGTGCAATGCCAAGACAGGATTAAGCCTCTCTCACTGCAGCAATTCCAGGCAATTCTGCAGGAAAGAAGAATCGTGGATCCCCTACCACATGCAGTCAGGGGCTTGGGATTGGCCACAGACCCAGCTGAGAGCATCTATCAGCTCCTGGGAGTTATCCCATCCTTTTCCTAAAGAGTCATTGTGATCTCAGCTGTGCCAGGCTGGGAGGCAACGTAGCACCATGAGGGGGAACCAGTGTGAGCCCCTCTTTTCATTTTCCTTAGAATACAAGCACAGAATTAATTTTAACTAAAGGAAGTCTCTTAAGAAGAGAAACTTACTCTGGATATCAATATTTCCAGTAACGGAAACTCCACCATAGCCTGGGCACACTCTCCATGCTCAACTAGCTGTGCTGTTAAAATGTCTCCATCATCCCTCCTCTCCATTAGGGAAAATCCAGTAGATTTAAAAATGAGATGCATGCCATTTCAGGTTTTAATGCAAGAAAAAGAAAAAAAAGTATAATGTTCATTAGGAAAAAAACCCTTCCTCAAAGATACGATTCTCCAGAGGCTGCAATTGCAGGTCTTTGTGACTGGAGCCCAGGCGCTGATGAACTCCCTGACAATAAGTGCCCTGCTTGGAGGGGACTTGGCACAGCCCAGCCTTGTGACAAAAGGTTCTGTACAGCCTCAGCCATATTGATGCTGCCTCCATTCAAAACCCCTGAGCCTGAGCATGGGGGAATATTTCCAAATGGAATGGCTCTAACAGCAGGTGATTATTACCCTAGTAAGCGACTGTGGTGATTTCTCTGCTCTTTCCCCAAGTTAAAAACAAAGGCTGAGCATAAAATCACCACTCACAGCCTGCTCAGCGATATCACCTATTTTTACTGTGACATCTGTCAATACAATAAAGTGCCAAGAGCTCCTGGAAAAAAATCTGGATAAAAATTGAGTAATGGGGTGATTTGTGTTATATCCCACATTATTCAGCCCCTACTTAGCCAGGATTCCTGTGCTTTTCTGTGCTTTTAAACTGTGCATAACTTAAGTTATGCTCGAAAGAAGAACTATACTGGACACAAGGCAGACTTGACCTTAATGAGTTACAGCTGTGCTGAACCAGGTGTTTCTACTAAGGGTCAGAGACCAGCTGACTCTCGGGAGGTGTCACGGTTTGACACTGGACACAATGCCAGTGCCCCATGAAAATATATTTTTTACTAATAATGGTTGTGAGATGTGATCAGGAACAGAGTAGAGCAGGCTCAGACTTAGAAATAGGGAAAAAAAAACTTTATTAATCTATACTAAAGGAAAGAAATACACAGGAGACAGAATGAAAACTCTCCGAAACATTCCTCCTCCTCCCAACTTCCACCCTTCCCACAATCAGACAAACCCTTGGATTTCTTGATCAGTTAACAATACTCAAATAATCAAGTCTCAGTCCATCAAAGAAGAGAGGAGTCTCTCTTGTAAACCATAGTGTCCTTCCATGTCTGGTGCTCTCACCACCATCCATGGACCGAAACTGCCCTCAGGATTCAACGATGCTTTGCCAAGTACCAGAAGCTCCTTTTTTGGGACAA
>WEIT01000233.1:1701-94183 GCA_013389985.1 Dryoscopus gambensis
AAATATTTTACATCATGTGCCTGTGACTGCACATTTGGAGAACAGAAATTGTCTATATACCATAGCTTTTTATTTTGGCTTTTTATTTTTGTACCTTCATTCAGTCAAATTCTGACTCATGTATATGTAGGATGTTTGTAATTTTGATAACTTCACACAGAAACTTTTCTATCTCCAGATACTCAAAAAACCCTGCTGTAATGAAATAATCATTTCTCCAAGAAGTAAGAGAGAACAACAAAGCCATTCCATGACCTTCCCTGCCCAAACAGGACAGTTTGGATTTTTTCTGAACTACTGGACACCCCTCTCTATGAAAGTAGCAGAGAAGCTGCAGTGCTGAGTGATAAAGGCCTGTCACATTAGATCATCCTTATCAAGCATTAGAATTTGGGTATTTTCCTAGATACCTTGGTTTGAAAAAAATCCTGATGGTCCATGGTAACTAGATGGTCTGGAGTATCATTTTTGAAAGAGGTGCTAAATAAAGTGTGTCCTGTGATATATCTCAAGGACTTTGGAAAAAACTTTTTTTGCTTAATCACGTCACTTGAGGTCAGTTATTTGTGTGGCAAAAGAGCTGGTTCATTTCTGACAGTGACGTACCAGATCTGAACAACAAACTAAATGCTTAAATCCATTCCAGAAAATTCTGCCGCCTTGCTTACCCTCACCTTTTTTGATTTTTTAATACCACATTAGAAAATTACTTATGTCGGGAAGTGTCCCAAGATTATTTTCCCTGGCTGTGCAGTTTTCCAGTGTTCCAAGTATCACAGGATAACAGAAGCATATTATCTGCACTGAAAATCTGCAGTGAGTCATAGTGTATTCAAGACAGGAATTTTATCTAAAAGTATCCTTAAAGAAACACAGTATAGCATTAGCAAATTAATAAAGATTTGTCAATTATTATATTTTTAAAAAATCTTTAAGGTGAGGCTTAACTTTGGGGAAAAAGGTGATTCCTTTCTAAGAGAGCATTTCACTCTCTAGTTCCTTTCTTAACATTTCCACCATCCATTAGTTAAATGGTGAGATGCAATGAGAAGTAGTCTTCTATTCAACAGGTTTCCCAATAAAATAAGAAGAAAATTTAGACTCATGAATATGATAAATTTCCATAGATTTTTCCATTTTTGGGCATTGATATTTCTGAGGTATAGACATTTTCATTTATCTTGACATAACAAGGAAGTCTCCATAGTAAGTGACAGTGACAGAGCCATAAATTCCCTGAAACTTACTTTATGGTATCTTGGTCTTAAGACCAAGGGATAAGGTTATGAAATCTCTAGGAACCACACAGTCTTCTTCTTTGGGCTACAGCTGCTGACAGTATTCATATGGTAATCCTGCAGTACATAATTACAGTATAGATTTGAGCACTGTAGTTCAGTGTTCAAGGATCATCTTGGAGGAAATATCAGCAGTGTTCTTTCCAGCACACCATCTGCTGACAGCTTGACTTCCATCAGCGTCAGAATATGATCCATGTATCTTAAAGTGAGATTTGCTACAAGATGTTTTCTAATATTAAAACCTAGAATGTGGTAAAAATATATTTCTGTGAAAAGGGAAACAATTTAGTTTAGTTCTGCAGACTGTGGTGACTGTGTAAACAGTGTTGACATAATCCAAATAACAACACAGTTATTTGTACTTTCATTTCCGAGTTCAGAAAAGCTGCCACATGCCTGCCCTGTTCTTTTTTATATGGACTAAGACATCTTGATCAAGTCTTTTTTCCAGAAAAACAATAGCTCCCCTGATTTCAGTGGGACAGCATTTCGTTTAATATAGCAGGTATTTACAGGTACTAGCTACCTTCAGTCTTCTTTCAGCTCAACAAAAAAATACTCACCCCTCTGTAATGTATATCACAGACCTCAGTTTTCATTTAAAATCAAGTTATTTTCTCACCTAAAATGCCATTAATTTTTTTAGTGATTTAAGAACAAAAGCTTTGATTTTGCTTTCACCCTGAGATGCAAATTAAACTGCCAAGAGGTTTTTTCATGCAAATCTGAGCAGCTTCAACCCGTAAAGTGTGGGCGGTGGCAACACGAACAGCTATGGAAATTTTCTTTGAAAGTGACCTGTTTATTGGTTAATTTGGCCACAAGCACTTCCTTCCTACATATGATCAGGCTGCCCACTTGAAACAAGAAAGACACTTTCTAACACAAGCATTACCTACTACTGGAGTCTTTTAGAATAATATCACTTAATTTAAGTAGTACTTCTATTTAGAAAGAAGAGCAGCAGTGAGGTTTTTATGTCTGCTCAGAACTGAATACTCCATGCTGCCATTGGAAATTTATTGCAACACCTGGAAATTCCTTATCATGCATTTGGGGGTCTTGTGAGCTGCTAAAAGAAAGAAGCCTGACTTTAAAAACAAGATAGGTCTAGAAAACTAATTCTCCTTTTGGTCACATGAAAATACATGCAGGGAATTACTGACATAAAGGTATAAATCCAGCTAGTCCTGGATGCTATACAATTCTGATTTGGTATGAATTCAAGGCACACGGGGAAAGAGGTGTACCTCTGATGGGTCTGAAGAATTCCTAACTCAGACCAGGGAGTATGTTGAATGGCCAGTTCCAAGGTAAAGAGGGAGGGGCATTTAAGCTTAGGGGAGAAAAGAGAATTATTTTGAAGCAAAGCATAGGCACTGGAAAGCAAAATAATAAAAGGAAGAATACAGTGGAAATAATAGCATGGCTTCAGGTGAAATTTTAAGGCTGTGTGAGGGAGTGAGGCATGAACACCATTTGCTTGCATACTGTGATCTGAAATGGAGAAAAAGATATTCAGTTCTTCACCTTCCTTCTCCAGTGCATAACTTTTCCCAAGAGCTGTCCAAACAAAATAGCCCAGTTAACCTCCTTTAGCTTCCTAGGCCTGATGAAGCACCCACAAGCAGGGAGGGAAACAATTTGACTTTACCTTCTTATCTCTGGCTACAGTGAAAGACAGTTTCTTTCCGATGATGTTTGTTACATGCTGCTGAGGGAACAAAAATGAAATCTCTTCTAAAAGGATGAAGTGCACACTTCTGTATGCATCAAATGCACCAACCTACTTTCTGGTCTCCAGATAATGTAACCTACATAGCTGTGTGATCCTGGCTGTAAACAGACTCTGAATGTTTGAAACCATTGCCATTTGCATAACAGGCCATTACTTATCATGAAGCGTTAGGGCATACAAAGCACTCGGTATTAGCAGGCTAAGTGTGGGATGAGCAGTTATGATGAAATTCAAGATACAGATTGCATTCAACTGTGAATTATCTCCTATCAAAAAGCTGTAGATCATATGACTTAGATTTAGCTTATATGAAAGACAGCTTCAGAAAAAAAGCTACAATATATAAAGCATCTGGAAGAAAAGCCTGTAGGGCTTTATCAGTTTATTTTAGACTAAAGACTCATTTTTGTTACCTGAAAACTTTCTTGCATTTTATATAACTTTAGACAAGCTAGATTTAAAATTTTTATTGTCTGGAAGAATCTTTCTTCCTCTCTGATACCAGAAGATCTTTTGTACAGATTTACCTATCCTGGATATTTAGGGGACATAGTGGATACTAGACATCCAAATTCTTTCATTCTTACAGGCCCTAAGTAGGCACTGACTGTCTCCGTTCAAGCTAAAAAATTATTAAGGTTATTGAGGAAAATACCACTTAAGAATACTTTGATCCGCTATTAGTAAAGGTACGTTTGGTGAACTGCTCCATTGGACTTTGAAAAGTCCAGTTGTTAAGCGAACTCCAGCTGACCTCTGTTCACCTCAGTTAAGTACAAGTCTTCAGAAATATAATAAAAATGTGAATTGCTGTTATCTTGAAGGCAACAATTCAGAAGTCAGAAGATTATACATTTGAAAGAAAAAATGTCACATCTGACAGAAAGATATTTCCATGTTATTGTTTGAGGGAATAAGAGTGATTTATTCTTACTTTTTCCACTTCACACAGGTGAAGATCACCTCAGTGCTGAAGAAGATGAGGAGGTATTGACTCTTCTGTATGATCCATGTCTGAACTGTTACTTTGACCCAAATTCTGGGAAATACTATGAATTGGCATAGTCAGAATATCAGAGGATATTATTTTGTATTCATAGTTATCTTCTAACTTCTTGCAAAATCTGACTGACCCATATAATTTATTATATAACTTAAAACTTAAATTAAACAATAGTTTTGCAACCAAATTAATATATTTGGCAAACAGTGTCTTATTTTTATAGCTTTGCATTAAATTGTAATGCAGTGGAAAATCCCGTAGCATAAAAGTTCCTTGTATCTAGGACAGTTACTTGTTAGTCTAATTTATTTCCAGTATTCACAGCTTCCATATGAAAACAAATGAAGCCGAATCAAGAAGGTTGGTGGTGTTTATGTGTAAATTATGGTTTTACTCAAATAAAAAACCAAAACATTACTTCCTTACTGTGTATTTTTAATTGGTGTGGGATGCTGAGTGTATCAGCTACCATCGGCTTTACAGCTGTAACAGCACAGGCCTGAAGGGCAGTGAGGGATTGGTCCAACACTCAAAAACTGGAGTCTTGTCTCAGGTCAGGCGAGGAGGTGTCTGTGTGATGCATGTGGCGGGCCGGGCTCGGAGCGCAGGTCAAACATGTTTGTGTGAGTTTCTCCATTACACCCTGCAATAAAATAATCCAATTTATTTAACATATCTGTATTGGGTTTCCGTGCAGTTTTCAGTGAGAGTCCACAAGTTCCAACTTGGGAGTTTTAAATTGTCTGCATCACTGTGTATTTTGCTTTTATGGTATGTAAAATACCTCTACAGAGAAAGAATACAGATAAAAGAGAGAGCACATGTAGCATTTGAAAATGAAATCATAATATAAAATTAGTCAAATACTGTGCATGTATTTTATTTGTTTTATTTATTCATGGATTTATTACTGTGCATGGATACTGTGTACTGTACTTTGCTCTAAAATCCAGTCAACCTGACTCTGATGTTTCTGGCTGCTACTTGGCCCTGAGCTGTGCCCGACATTCCCAGCCCCAGAGCAAGTGCAGTGCTGCTTGCCAAGAACATCCCCCAGCCAACAGGACACTTGCCTAAAGGGTAAATAAGTCATTAAAACATCAGCTGCCAGGTATAGGAGAAAAGCTGTCGCTTACGAGTTGTCCATGACACAGGAAGTCCAAGGAGTTTTGTTGTAGTGGAGTTGAGTCGGTGGAACAGCTTTGGAGTCCACCAGTTCAGTACATAACACTTTCCTGGAGACAGCTGAAGGGAATGTGAAAGTCACATGGCAAAAGTGATCTATAGGCATTTCTGGTGATTCTTGTTCTGATTTTCTACTTGATTATATCCAGTGCTGCCCACTGTAATTATTTTCAAGCTGACTACTCAGTGAATTTTTAAGAATAATGTATCTGAATGTCATAAAGCAAGTTTAGTAAGCTCACTGCAAGTGATTTAAAATTATATGCCTGTAAATTATATGTAATTGTGGATCCCAGTTAATGAATATCCTAGAATCAATTGAAAATGCAGTTGTTAATAGTGGCTTGGCATAAGATCAGATGGTGTATTTGGCTCTGTGGCAGGTACAAACATATCATCACAAACTGATTTGAGGAAGAGTAGCGCTGAAATCCACAGGAAGACAGATATTGCACCGAGATAATTTACTTACCCTGCCTTAGCCAGAAAGATTTGTACCTGTTCTTGCTAATGCCATCATCACTTTAAAAGTTCAATGAAATCATAATTTTGACTTTCAAAAATCAGATGCTGGCTTGTACATGCCTGTGCCATTTTGGCATCATTTAGTGATCAGGACCACACTCCCTTTGTCTGTGGCAAGGGTATTTAAAGCATGTTATTAATTTTCTTTCATAGCCACATGTCTCCCAGGAGAGGTTGGGTGTTCCAGGGCACTGCTGTGAGTCCAGACTGGGTCCCCGATACTTCTGAGTTAGCCACTCTCTTGGGAGAAAAGAACCCAGCTAAATACTGGCTGCAAACTGGTGTCAGAGGGATTGTCTGCCAGCGCCTGTCTGGGTGGTTGTGCTTGTCCTGGCTTCACAGCAGTCAGTCACAAACCTGTCACATACAGAAGTGCACCAGTAGGCATCCAAATCTTGGGCAAAAGGGAGTCCTTGGACACTCCACGCTCTTATCCCCACCTTCAATGAGATAAGGAGTCAGGTGAGGTTCAGGGTGAGTCTGTTGTTCCCAGTTCACAGTCAAGTACAAATAGGATCTGTTTTCTTGTCATTAACACAGCAGTATTTTATAGGCAAGCAGTTGTAACCTGCTTTTCAAAATCAGCAGTTTGGGATCCTTGCCCTTTGTGTTCTAGTTAGCAGCCTTATGTCTTCAGCATCCATGGGGATTGATTGCCCTGATGCTGTTGAACAACACCTCTGGCTTGAGCAGCACGAGAGGCTCACAAGGGCTCTGAGTTTTGCTCACAATGTTTTTCTTAATCATCATCCTGTGAACCTCAAACTAAAACACTGCTGACACGCAGCAGGCACTTTGTTGGGCCAATTTGTCAAAGCCAGCAGTAATGGCAAGTGATGAGGAACACAGATTTGCTCTTAGCAGTCATGTGCAATGTTTGAGCCCATGAGAATCACACAATTCTCACTAGATCCTGACTTCCAACAGGTAAAAATAGCTGTGTCTGGGCATAAAGTTTAAGGTTAATGAAACTGCAGGGATTTATCTACAAACCTGGTTATCAGTTATGATTTTTGGGAACAGAAATTTTGAAATGCAGTAAATTTTAGTAAGGCTTCATTAATGTTCCTTGGATCTGCACTAAAAATAGAGGAATTGAAGTTAGCTTGGTAGAGCTGCTGGAGTCAGCAGATCACGTCAATCAATTGGTCTCTCAGGCCTTTCTATGTTCCTTACACGTGAGATGTGACTGATATCTCTGCTTTGTTTCTGCTTGCTAAAAAACAGTCAACCAGCTTTCAGATAGTTCAGAAGAAGAAATCTTTAAAACACATTTTATTGCTTTAAAACACAGCCCAGAGCAGCGTGTTTCTATGTTGCTGGAATGATTCTCCTCATTTTGCATCCTTTTTGTCTTAGGTCCATCTACCAGGGTTTTCTCCAAAGTCCAACCAAATTACCAGGTTTCAGCCTTCGAGTGTCTGTGGAGAGCAGCAGCCCTGAGCTGCAGGTCACTGACAACCTGGTACCTTGTGCCCCCACGTGGACTCCTCCAAGCCACTCTAGGACTTCATAATCTTGCAGTGCTGTACCCAAGTGTTGTCTGTACCTCTGAGCCTCATTATGCCAAACAAAGAACACGCTCTGTCCTAAGGAGCTTACAGTAAGAAATCAATATTGATTTTTCTCCTCTGCTGCCTGGGTTACTAGGGGAGAAAATATGAAAAGTCATGCTTTATTACTCACATATTCTTCAGCCATAAAGCATTCTGTTCAGAGGCACATCCTGTAAACACTGAGTCAAGTGGCAAGGATACACAGGCTGGAAAATCCTTGAAAATAATTTTGCATAATGCATTTCATATCCAATTTATTTTTCCATTGTATTTCTTTTTTTTAAAAAAGAGCTTAATTTTTTTAAGTGATGGGCTACATGTAAAATGAAAAGACAATCCAGTCTGTCTTTCCTATGTGATATTGCTGATAATCACTGCTTTTCTCATGGTTACTATAGAAACTTGGCATTCATATCTGCCACTTTTTTTTGGCACCTTGAGAAAAACTATTTAAATTGAGTTCCCTGATAAACTGAAAGCTTGGCTTCATGATACCCATGGGAATATGTAAGTGTAACAACAATATTTGTAATTTCTTCTTATTCAGTGTTTAACTTGCTCATTAGCAGCTGTACAGGCATTTCTGACTGTGTTTAGGAATCCTGCTGCAGACATCATCACCAGCACAAATGCAGAAATCCTGGATGAAACCCAGAAGCAGCCATGAGCTCCCAAGGGCTCACACACAGCAGCCCAGGATGCAAAGATGTGAACAGGATTTTGCTCTTACTACACCACTCTAAAAGCAGTTCTGTTTCCAAGTTTGACACTTGTCAAGCAGACAAATAATCAGCGGGCATTAAACTACATGGTAAGAATGATTATGAAGGCTCCTGTGGTAAATCAGTGGTGAATCAACAGCCTTGTGATGCTTTTAATCCCTTTCCAAGTATGTGCCATCCAGTCTGCACAGCAGATGAGAGTAGGCTCAGGCTGGGGATGCTGAGGTGCTGAGAGACGTTTTTGGAGGTGAGTACAAGGCCAATGCAAACACCAGGTGTCCCAG
This sequence comes from Dryoscopus gambensis, assembly GCA_013389985.1. Lineage (NCBI taxonomy): Eukaryota > Metazoa > Chordata > Aves > Passeriformes > Malaconotidae > Dryoscopus > Dryoscopus gambensis. Next base: position 10,016 of record WEIT01000233.1, read on the forward strand.
CTGAGCATGGCTCCCCAGCAGTTTCACCTTTTTTTTTTGTTCTAAGGGCACCAGAATTATGCTTGTAATAAAGGTTGTTTTTCTTGTTCTGTCAAAATGTGGCCCAGATAGGTCCCTCTGCTTACATAGCCCCTGAACTGGTGTCCTTCAAGATCTCTGCACAGAAATCCCCTCAGCACTGGAAGAGAAAGGAGATGTCAACACCTGAACAGCTGCTGTTGGCTCCTGGCCATCGGGCATGACAGTCCAGCGTGGGCTGCAGGGGGGGCAGAACATTCTGCTAAAGCCAGAGCATTTGGTGATCCATCCCTGCAGCTCTGGCATCTTCAGCAGATCTCAGGGGTTTAGTTTGTTATCATGTTCTTTCACCAGGAGTTTTGAAGAACAGACAGGTTTGAAAGAATACAGAAACAGGTTACAAAACAGCAAAGGAAAAATGCTATCAAGAGCCATTAAATAAAAAGCAATTTTATGTTGCAGTGACCCAGCCCACTAAGCGGCTGTGCCAAGAAATCCTCCCCCAGGCCTGAGTAGCAGGCTCCTCCTGGGACACATTATGCTCATGTACCCCAGTTCTGCTCCCGTGACTGATTTGCTGTTCTCCCTGCCCCTTTATCCCTTATATGTATGTACCCCAGAATGTTCTCCCTTCCCTGCTTCCCCATTAGCCCTCGTACCTTAGTCCCTCCCTCACGGTATCCCTATTGGTTCCCTTGCCCTAGTCCCCCCTCTGCACCCCCCTGTGCCCTCATTCCATGGGTCCTGGATCCCATACATAAACTCCAAACCCTGTCCTCCATTTTGTCCTTGGCTGCTGGTACCCTTCATGATGGGGCTGCAATAAAGCCTCTCGTGGAACACCGTGCCAGGCCCCTTCCCAGCTCTGTTATCGGCCGCCGGCGGGTGTGTGAGTGCTGCCGGCTGCTTCGGTGGCTGAGATGGGTGCTGCCTCCCTTCGCTCCTATGAGAGCCTGACCCCTTTTGGGCTGCTCCCTCCAGGGGCCCGGCCGTTCCATGGAGGCCCAACAAGGGGAAAGGCCGGGAGTTATTGGCACATCTGAGCTTGCCAGCTGGGGCGCAGCGGCCCCACTGGAGCGGCTCGCCCTGCGGAGACGCTTTTGGGAGGGTTGTGGCACCTTCCTTCAGCGCATGCCATGACAATTTTACTTTTGCATTGTGGCTGTAGTGCTCCTGGGGACTGACACTGTGTTCTTATCCCAGTCCTCACAGGTATCCTTGCCTGGCCACTGCCAGAGAAGAGGTTCAGGCTATGCCAGTCCTGGGTCCTCTGCACTGACCCATAGAGCCACAGCAAAATATTTTTCATAAAGAAACCCGGCTAGGCTCCTGGTACAAACTGCCAGTGTACTTAAAAAGATGTTTACGTTACACTGCCTAGGGGGTTTTTCGATGAAAAAGTTTATTATTGGATGATTGTGCATTTTATCTGCGTGGGAGACCAAAAAACCTGAGGTCACAGAAATAACTGACATCGTTTTAGAGCACTGCATATTTATTAGACCATCTGCTGCTGCAGCACTCAAGGCAGAAACCTTCATACAGGCAATCTATTCACAGCTACTGTTTTACCACCTGATGTGCAAAATATCAAAGCTCTGGATGCATTTATTACAGCACTGAGTAATTTTCTAATGAATACATAAAGCTCAGGAAACATCCCATGCAAGAGTTTCCTCTACATTAGGCTACTGTTTTCTCACTGGGGCTTGAGAGGGACCTCTGAGGAGGAATACCATTGTGTCAATGCTCTGAAATGTTAGTAGGGTAAAACTGAGTCATTCCAAGCGCGTGCAGGCACATCCTTGCTTGGGGCCGCCCATCACACTGCTGGGATTGAGCAGAGGAAAACAGGGATGGACAGGGGCCATGTGAGAGACTCTGGACACCCATGAAGGGCTCCTGCCATCCTCAGTGAACTGCTGCTCCTCGGCAGTGCCACACAGCTCTCCCAGTGCCTCAAGGGTCCCAGGGTGCCCAGTCCCAGTGCTGCCTTCTCTGGGGTGATACCAAAGGGGCCAGAGCTAAACACTGGCCTTGCTGTGAGACCCCCAGATGCGAGCCCAGGGCTTTGTGTCCTGAGCAGCAATGACAGATGTTATTATGAGGGACGTGTTTCATACAAACAAGGGACCCTTCCCCTGTGCACACTTAGAGCCAGGCTGGGACTCTGCACTCAGCCCAGTGCAAACCGTGGAGAATCCCCCACCTCTGTCTGAAACAGCTTCATCGTGCCCATGGGTGTCTGCCATGGCAGCGGGGCTGGGGGTGGTGAGGGCCTGGCAGCTCATCGTGCCATTGATACATTGCAGTGCCCTGATCACTTGCTGTTCATTACACCTCATTTAATATGATCTATAAATCCTCATGTGCCAATAGAACGAAGTGTCTGATGAGTCTGTAAGGTGCTCCAAGGAGTCATCTTTTGCTGATATCTCCTGCTAACTTCCAGCTCATGAGCAAACCAACACACGGCAGGTGCTGAGACACCCGAGAAAAGCATGTCAGCTCACATGGATCCATCATCCCACCTCCTGCTGCCCCTTCCCCTCCAGAGCCACCTGAGAGCTACACACACAGAGCTAGAAGGTATTTAAGGTATTTATACCTTCCTCCGAGTGAAACAGGAGGCTTGATACCACTTTGTGTACTCATCACATTGAAGCTAATCGTGGGAACACTTTGCCGCTGTTACAGGTTAATGACACATTGTTTAAATGGGAACGAGATATCTGTAGTTAAATTTACAGCTGGAGTTGTAGCACTGAGTGCCAGGCAGAGTCCTGCTGCTGAACCACAGTGCTGCTGCCATTGCTTGTGGCAGGGAGCTGCACCCAGCCCTGGTGTGGCTGGTGGCCCAGGGGAGCTGCTGCACCCTGCCCCGCTCCTGGGACGTGCTTTTCTCTTCCTCGGGCTCTGCGGGCTCAGACCCCATCCATGTGCACCCCAGAGCCAAGAAAATCTTGGCACCAGACATTTGTAGGGTCCTGCATAAAGAACCCAGTGAAATAAGGATAAGGGTGCTAATTCACAAATTTGCTTTCCCTTGCTCCTCTGACACCTCCAGCTCTGTAGTCCTCTCAGCAATAAACTCAGTTGCCGGGAGATTAAAATGTACAACTACGTGACACCTCATAAACCACATAAATATGAACTGGCAAGGCCCTGTAACAATGAAGGATTTTGCACGAAATCTTCAGGCACTAATTCAGTCTCAAGGCTTTCTTTCCACTGCAGTGGGTATGCAGTGCAATTATGAAACCTTGACTGAATTATAACCCTTTATTCTTCTAAGGCACCTTATTTTCTGTCTTCAACAAAGTTTTGTTTTGACCCAATCATGAAAATAAAGAGCATAAGAAATACAAATTCACTTAGTGATAGATTTGTTTTCCCTGGAAAAATGTGTGATATGCTACAAAAACAGCTGTTAACTTCTCGGTTATTTTAAAGCTAATGGATAATTATTATTCTGTGGATTTTTTTTTCCCAATGAAGAGTTTAGTTTGCTGAATGGTCCCTTTCCATTTGCAGCACTGATGTTTCTGTTCCCCTGCATTAACACGTTACCAGATGTTATCAGAACGAATGGCTGTGCTTTTCGCTTTGAATTTTACTTCCACATTTTTGACAATTGTTTTTTATATCTTGCATAAATCACTGTAACCCATGATAAAGTAAAGCTCATTCAATGCCTGTGAATAGTTAAGATGCCGTTTCTCCTTTATGCAATAGCCCGTAACTATTTTTTAAAGCAGTTAAAGTCTTTTATCAAGCACATTGGCACATTTTTGCAGCAGGATCACTGAACACACTCTAACAGCTCTTAAGAGCTCTCTCACACTGTCATGTAAATCCTTCTTAACTCATGGTTTATTGACCACAGTGGTTCTGGATAGCAGATGATGCCAATTCCCTCATGTGGGCAGGGTGACACCAGCTACCACATCACCACCCAAAGAAATTCCCAAAGTTCCTCTTGAAAAACCAGTCCAGGTGTTGCAGACCATCACTGCTTCCATAGGGAAACCAAGCTGGAGAGATGACACCATTTGCAGTGGGTTGATGAGTGGAATAGCCCACGGCCAAGCAGACAGGAGCCCCTTGATCCTGGTGGAAAAAGCTCATGGGAAAAGTTCCAATCTTGTGTGGGACGAGGGAGCAGAAGCACCCTGTCCCCACAAGGGTCAGTCCTGGGGGACAGGAGGTGGCACCCAGCACTTGGGGACATTTGTGGCTGTAACCAGCTCGATGGCATGTAAATCTGCAAACCCCCTGTGCATCCCAGGACACCATTTGTTCAGTGCAATCTGCAGTCAGCGTGGGTGGAAGGGGGTTATTTTGCTCCTTTAAGAGCTGATTTATGACTTGTTTACTTGTATGCCTCACCCACACTGCTAATGTTGTAATTAAACCTTGTTAAACTGCTCAGGCCCCCCTCAGGCATGTGTTGTAACATATTTTTTCCCCCCAGAACCATAATTATTGGGGGGGTGGGGGGGGGGGGGAACCTGGGTGGTGAGGAAGGGTGTCAGGCCGGCTTCTTTGTAATAAATACCTATTTAGCAGGCAGAGGATGTTTAGTCCTAAATCAGATTGTGTATTAAAAGTGGAAATTGCTGAGATTGGTGTTTACCTGTGAAACCAAAATTACTTCATGAAGAAAATAATTATAGATGTAGGCTCTCTGAGAAAGCAGTTGTGAGCCTTTATTAAATAGTTAAACTCAAGATGCTGCTTTGAAGCACAGCATCAGCACATTGTGCATGGGTTGGCTGGGAGGGGGCTGTGTGTTGTACATACCCCACAGAGCTCCATCCCACAGTTTTCCAGTGCACTGCAATGTTTTCTAGGAGATAACAACTCCCATGAAGTAATATTAAAGCAGGTGAAACAGGGCACAAGGGAGGTGTGTTATTACCAGAAAAGGCTGATGAGTTCAGGGAATTATTACAGCAAAAATGAGAATTATATTAATAATAGTCATTTATTACCTGTAACGAGACAGAAAACACCTAATGAGGGGGTACAGAGGCATAGGGATCACCATGGCTGTGGTGCCAGTTCCACAGAAGCCCTTCCCCTGACTATAAAGCAGCTTCAATTCAGTTTAACTCAGTGCTGGATTTACTCAGGGACTTCCCTTCTGAAGCAGATCCGATAGTTACCACCAGGAGGAAGTCTCTCTGGATGTGTGTCTCTACAGGTGGGCATGGGTGAGTGCAGGTGGGAGAGCCCTGGGGAGCTCTGGGAGCTGCTTGGCCGCATGTGCAACACCAGAGAGGTGTCAGTGGCTGGGTGGCGGCTGACCGATGGCAGCAGAGAGCCCCAAATGCCCTGCAAAGGCCTTCGCAGGGCCAGGGAGCTGCTTATTTTCACCTAAACCTGCTGTGGACACAGAGCCAGGAACAGGGTGGCCCTTTCCTGTAACTCTCCTCCAGCGCCGCATTACGAGACAGCTCTTCCAGGAACAGTTCCCTCATGTTGGAGCTTTACAGCTGAGGCACGCTGGAAGATCACCAGCAACTGCTTGGATCTAGGCTATTTTTAGTCAATTCTGTCCAAAAGGAAAGACTTTCTTGAAACAGGTGTTCCTCCTGGATGAGTGGCTTAGCACAGGATCTGGGAGAGTCACTCGAAGGACAAAGGTGCTGCAGAGCCCTGGGTTTGATCTGAAGCCAGTGCTCCACGTGTTGAGTGTCTGGCAGCGTCGGAACAAGCAGCACCTCTCCCCAGCACATATCACTGGTGTGCCAGGGCAGCAGCTATTGACCACCAGCTGGACAGTCTTCAAAACTAGGTTATTTGGGAAGGAATTGCTGAGGTGTTCAGAACAGCAGCTCACCACAGTGCAGGCAGCGTGAGAGGTTTGGGTTTCATGGGCTGGAGAAATATGAGTGTCTTTTGTCTGGACTAACACTTTCCCCTTCCGAGGATGGCAGAGCTGCGGTGAGGGACCCCTGGCAGCCCAAAGGCCTTGACTCTTGCCTTCACCCTGACTCTTCACCTCAGGAACTGCACCACTCCTCCATGCAGCTCCTGATGGATCCTCAGTGACCGTTGGAGGTGGGAACAAAAGGGGGGGAAAAAAATAGATGGATTCTTCTTATGGAGCTGCATGAAAAAATTTCTTTATAGAGTTTTTCAGGCAATTAGCCAGTGGTACCAGATGGCACGTGGAATCATTTCTAAAAATGAACTGGTCACTGTGCTGCCCTACATAGAAGTTGATGGATATTAAAACAGCACAGTTTTCAAGGAAGTACAGACAGAAGTGCAAGGAGTTTTCACCCAGCTTGGCTCAGCTATACAGTGTGTGTGTGTGTGTGTGTGTTCATTAGAAGGAGTCATTAGTTCTTTTATCAGTGCTCTTGAGTCAAACACAGGAGTCCAGCTGTAAGGACTTTCACCAGTGGTGAGTTTTTGGATGGTCTAGAAGTGCCATTTATTGATGTGAGAACAGCATCATGCACTGCCTCAGTCATGAGGGAATCACTGTGACGTGTTACAAAAATACCCCTCATGTTTGGCCAGTCTGGCTTGAAAATCTCTGGAGGAATTTTCACTTTTGCAAATTTTATCATTTCCTTTGGTAGAATCAGCCATTTGCTCTGGGGCCAAACTGGATGTGAACTGCATCGTGGCTGTGAACTGCATCGTGGCTCTTGAGTACAGCAAAGGAAAACATAAATTATAGAAATACAGCAGACAGAAGAAAGACTTTTCACCCTCTAAAACCATAATGCTTGAGCTGTTGGTGTGTTGTCACCATAAGGGATGCTGGGTCAGGGCTCCAGCATGGGGCTTCACGTTCCCTTAGGCATCTCCTTTGGAAAGTGAGGAAGGCAACTCCAGCCTCTCACTCATCAAATCCCTCAGCCTACTTGTCTCAACCAAGAGTAAAGGCTGAATAAACACATCTAAACAACTGAAAAGCACATCAACATCCAACTTCAAAATAAAATGCAGTGAAGTGTGAAATTATACCTTTTATTCCATAAATCTTCAGCAACCGGCACAGTTCTATAGCTTGCATCATGCTTTAATACTGGCAGAATTTAACACACCATGCAAAGCCCATAAGGAAATTACATTTCATCTCAACAAAGCAACAAAATCCCAGCTCATTCAACCCCCTCCATCTGAGGAAGGATTATAGACAATTCAGCGCATGTTGATTTTTCCTGGTGATAAATCCAAAGCAGGTCACCAATGAAATGGTAGTGTGTGTTCCCAAGGCAGCTGATTTATAGGGAAAAATAGAGATGTTATTTGGTGTCCTTCAAGGCGGTGTCACCCTGCTTTCTGAATCTTCCTGAGGTTTATCTTCCAAATAAAAGAAGCTTAAAATGTAAAACTTAACCTTGAGCAGACCATTTTACCACTTGGCAATTGCCCCTGTGCAGGTTGTTTACGTGCGTCACAGCAGATTCCTATCCAGCTTTTAAAGAGTTAGTTCATTTTGCAATAAATGAGGTTGTATGAGTGATGATGATGATGATGATAGAAAGCCAGCAGAAGACACTCACAGCCCCACACCCTGTAAAACCAACCATCAAGCCCCAGAGGCTTGGGCACTCCAGACCCACAGGCCAGGCTGGAAATATTTGTCATCAGAGCATGTGTTGGCTGCCCTTCTGCCAAACCAAGGGTATCTCTGTATACAACAAACCACAATTAATTTAACTAATTTATCTATTAACTGCCCTCAAATAAAGCCTCCGAACTTTAATTAGACCTTTGTGATTAAATGCAATTAAAACCCTTAAAGCAAGTCAACAAAGACTGCAGGCACTTTCATTCCCAAAGCCAGCACAAATCTACAAACACACACAGGAATGGATAACTGAGGGTGAGGACAAAAGCATTTTTCCCCACCAGGCACAAAGTAACGTGACTTTCTATAAGACCTTACTCAGCCTCTGCAATAGGACAAGACCTTGGAAAGGAGACAGGACACAGTGGCCTCCTGAGGGATGGGGTAAGAGGCTTAAAAGTCCTAAAAGGGGAGAGGAATTCAACTGCCTGCCATGATATGTGTTGTTGCATCAGCGTAAATAATGATGATGGCCCTCAGCAGCCCTGGGAGTGATGGGGTTCAGTGATAGCACAGACAAAAGGGAAACTTGCAAGGACACTTTCTGTTCCTTAATTCATTTCTTGTGCCTTGTTTCCTTGCATCTGAAGCAAGCAGTCTGTGATAAATGTTGCACAGTGATGGGAAACATGGTGGGGAAAAGCCATGGCAGCTTCCAAGCACTTGGTGCTGTTGTATAGAACTCAAGGCAGGCAGTGCAGAAATAACTTGCACAAGTCTTTCCATGCTTTTTCAGCTGATACACCTCATGAATGTAGCTCAGTTCCCAGTTCCTCCCAAAAAGCCAAAGACTTGAAGTTGTGCATGCAATTGTGTTGCCATAGTTGCGTCTCATGCATGGAGAGGTCAGAGGGAAACCATCAGGATTACCAAGACAGAGTGAGTGACACTGAGCAGTGGTAGCACAGAGGATTAAACTGTGCCAAGAATCACCTGAACACAGAGTGATCTTGGTGGAAGACATAAAATTTGATGGGAAAATTTTATATCAAAAAGTTTCCAACCTTTCTAGGAGCTGATGAGCAGTGGGAGACCAAAATGAGGCAAAATACTGCCAGGCGAGCACTAGACAGGTTGCACAGGGCAAAGAATTTGGTAATGTATCATCAATTGTGATAAAATAGGGAGACAAAACTAGAAAGGGCTATGAGAAACCAGGAAATGTCATTGGGGTGGGGGACAGCAAGGAGGTGAGCAGCAAGTAAGGAAAAAGATCAGATTTCTAAATATAAATTGCATCCAGGTCCCTTGCTCCAGCTGTGGTCATTTCTTTTGCCCTTTAGACTTTTTGAAAAGCTGATACTAAGCTATAACTTGAACAACCCCAAATCATCCCTGCTAACAGCACCTGTATTCAGATTTATATTCTGTAGTGAGCTGGAGTAGAAGGAAAGCTGCAATAGGCACCCTGTGGCTCCCCAGCCACAGCGGCTCAGAGTGTGCACGGCGCCAGGAAAAACCCAGCAGGTGCAGGAGAGTTCCCTGAGTTATTTCCTATTCTCTGTCTGGCAATAAAGACACAGCTACACCGGGTGGTAACTCTTAGCAGATGGTGACTTTTTAAAGTTGATTGCTGTATAAATGATACTTTCTGAGTTTGTTCCTTTTAATTCAGATTCTCAGTAGTGTGTTCAAATGTCAGAGAGCATCATATTTCTATCTTTTATTTCCTTTGTGAGCAGAAATCTTCTTTAAGAAGTCTAGGAATTACAGCTTGGGAGAGGAGATAGACTCCCTCGATAAAAGTGATCTACTTTACAAATGTTACAGAATACAATAAAAACAGGAGATGCAAAAAGCCCTGCTGGCTTTGTTCTCAGTGGAGAGTTTGAATTTCTATTGCACTTTTAAAGAGACATTTTGTCTGCACTGTAATGTTTTACTGGATCTGTGAAATCCATTAGCAGCACAAAAGCAGGATTTCCTCTGCTGCCAGCACAGGGAGGGTGGGGAGCGGGGGTGGAAGACATCTAATTAATCTACTACTGCAGGTAAATAATAACAGGACAGCTGAATGAGGACCTTACTGACCCCCCAGATGCCCTGCAGCCCCAAGCTGGGGTGGCCGTGGGCCAGACCCCCATATCCTGCTCTGCTGTAACTGAGCAGCAGGTCTGGCCAGCCCTGTGTGCAGGACTGTCATTTGCTCCCTCAAATATTTGCTTTTCAATGACACAGACATAGCAGAACTGGCCACAAACACACACCTCACTCACCCAGCACTAAGGTCCATCACCTCATGACGTGAGTACTCTGAAAAAAGTGGAGGTGACAAATAGATGAAGCACCTGTGTGATTTGCACTACTGCGGACCCCCTGCCACCACAAGACAGCCCCTGCCTGTGTCCCCAGCTTGGGGGACATGTGCCAGAATAGGTGCCACTGTGGCAAACTGGGGACATTCAAAGGGCTCTGGTACAGTCACTCATCTGCCCTCTGTACTTCACCTCCCCTCAGAGTCTGTGTCTCAGCCCATTTATTTATTGCACCTCATTGGCAAAAAAGGGAAGACATCCCCTGGCCAGAGGGAAATGTCCCAATTAAAGAGCAAACGATGCAGTAAAACAGCAGAGCATTCTTGAGAGCAGCGGTAAAAGCGGCCACCTCTTGTCCTCAATTTATGCTGCTCCTATCACCCTGGGCATTATATTTGTGCTGACAAGGATCAGTTTAACCCCTGCCTGCAATCTAATAAAAAGCTGGCATGGTGCAAGCATGCATAATCTTTCTTCAGTGTCCTAGAATGGATGCAATAAAAAACTGCTGCTGCTGCTTGATGGCCACAGCCACTGCCTGGAATAAATAACTGCCTGTCCGATGCCAGCAGTGGGAAGTGCTTTGGAGGAGAGGCTTTTTGACCCTCATCCCTATATAGAACTTTGTAATCATAGGGTTGTTTAGATTGGGAAAAACCTCTAAGATCATCGAGTCCAACTGTTCCTCCAGCACTGCCCAATTCACCACTAAGCCATGACCCAAGAGCCACATCTACAGGTCTTTTAAATCCCTCCAGGGATGGTGACTCATCCACCTCCCTGGACAGCCTGTTCCAGTGCTTGACGACCCTTTTGGTGAAGAAACTGTTTCTAACATCCAATCTAGAACTCCCCTGGCAGAGTTCGAGTTCACTTCCTCTTGTTCTGTCGCTCATTACGTGGGAGAAGAGACCAACCCCCACCTGCCTACAACCTCCTTTCAGGGAGTTGTAGAGAGCAGTAAGGATCTCCCTGAGTCTCCTTTCCTCTGGGCTGATCCCTCCAGTTCCAGCTTAGCACCCCACCTGCACCTCTGTGAGTGCAGCACATGCCCGGTGGCAGTCACCCACCATCCCTCAGTATATACTGGGGGCAAAGCAAAAGGAAAAGCCCCAAAGGCCTTGCCATCGAAAACAACAGATTCTTTGCCTCTCATCATTAAATGACAAAACCAGCACAGCAGAGCTGGCATTACGCTCTGCTACCCTTTGTAATGAAATCACTGCCTGTGTGCAAGAAACAAATTTAGTGATACGATACTAATAGGGTTAGAAAATTCGCATGCAAATATTAATAATTTACATCTACATTATTTTTTTTTTAATATTGCTTGCAGTCTGTAGCAAGGAAGTGCTGAGGTCTACCAGCCTCTCTCACAGATTTTGTCTGTGAAGGGTGCAGGCATTATCCTGGAGACAGAGGCCCCCAGCACGATTTCACCGGAGGTGCAAATTAGCTTTTGGAAATCGTGTCCTGGCCTGCTTCGAAAAAGAGATGATCCTTAAACACAAGCACGTTCGCTTAAGGCATCTTTGCAACACCTGCACCAAGAGGGCACCAAGGGCTGCTGATGCCCCTGCAACAACCCAGGGTGAAATGAGCTGTGGCCCAGCTGTTACAGAACACACCAAGCACCCACCTGCATCTTGAGGCAGCTGGCAGCAAAAGGAGCAACCTTTGGGCTGCAAAGTCAGAGAGATTTAGGGAATGAGGAGGTGGGGGGAAGGGAAGGGCATTCTATTGTAGAAGTAAGGAGGGATTTGTGTTGAATGTCCTTTTTTTCAGAAGTAAAAAAGTCTCTGAAAGGAAGGGCAGTGACTGTGAACCTGCAGGGTTGAAAGAGAAGCTAATTCCCTTGGACAGGCATAATTGCTACAATTCAGAATGGTAAAAATGTGAAATTAGGAATAATCAATGGCTGTTTATGATCTGTGTCTATACTGTGAATACAGCTAATATGGAGTAATTACACTGCGCTAATTCCTGGTATTTGTCATCATTCGGTTGCAGAGGAGTCCTGCAAAATAATAAAAGCAGATTGGCTGTGCTGGGCCCACAGACCAGGGGCTTAGCACTGCACGAGCTAATTTCTCGTTTAATAGTAAAAGCGGCTATGATTTCCTTTGTTTATTTTTCTCTGCCAGCAGCAGGGCCGGCGGTGGGCCGTGCGCGGGGCTCGGCGGCGCAGGATGCGCTACACAACAGCACCCCCAAAAGCCGGCACACAGAGCTGCCGGGGGACCCGCCGCAATCCGACCCCCTCCCGGCGAAACAGCACCTGCCTCCTCTCGTGGAACTGCTTCCTCACCTTTCTGTCCGATATTGTTATGTCATCCCTCCTATAAAACTTTATCCTCACGCAATTCTTCCCGTCTGGCACAAGGTAACAGTGCCGGCGTCTCACCCGGATGCTCGGTCACCCGTGAAACCTTTGGGATGTGTCATCAGTTTGCTGGCATGATTCACTCTTTGGCCAATGGGACGGTGCTGATTACTGACCCCTGCAAAAGTGGGAGAGGAGAGGTGAGTACAGGAATAGGATGGTTTAGTGGAGGGTGCATAATCCCCCGTAGCAGCACAGGTAGGAGGTGTGGGCTGCGGGGACAGCCCTCGCCCTCTTTCCCCCCTCGCATGTGGCATGCGGGAAGTGTGGGTGGTGTTTAACACAAGACAAACACAGAAGTTACAGACTGTTTTCTTTCAGAGGTGCTACACTTAACATCTGCAGTACTTCGGCAGGAGCAATCTGAAACCATACACCCACAGTGCTTATCAGTGGCCAAACCTTTCCTAAGAGAATTTGTCACGAGTTTATCCCAGTGAGCACACTCCTGAAAAGCAGCATGTTCTGGGCACTGCAGAGTCCAACAAGGGATCTTTGGGGGAAACCTCCTCCCAGTGCTGAACTTTCATATCCTGGGAGGGACGGTCCTGTAGCCGCTTTGTTGGCATCAGCGTCCCAATGCCCCCCACCACTCGCTGAGAGTCAGCGCACTCAGAGCTGACACATGGGGGGAGGAGGAGGAGGAGGAGAAGGAGGAGGAGAGCAGGTCTCTCCTGCTGATCCTACCCCAGTGCTGATCACAGTGCAGTGAGTTTGCACCACTGATTATTCAATTCCCAGTCTGGCAGCTTTCTGATATCACATCTATTATTTTTTTTTCTTAATTCCTCTTTTTCTGTATCACACAGAACCCCCTGGAGGAGCCTGCAAATGAGACTTGATGCAATTTCATTGCACTGCACCAGTTAATTATTTGCTGAGTCAAGACTAAGCTGATGCCCCATTCCCAGCATATGACACATTCCCTAATATTAGGTGGGATTTAAAATCCCGCTTCTGCTGTGTGCCACAGTGGATGGGCAAAACCTGGGCTACCACAGGATGCAGAGAAGGGATATGAAGGCTCCCCAACCAGTGTGTGCCACAAGGAAAGCCCACAGTTCCCCATCCTTTCCTGTGGTTTCAGGGAAACATCTTGGATGAAATGTTCAGTTCCAGAGAGCAGAAGCATTTCACACAGGATTTCGTTGTTGGAGGCTCCTGGCCCTGCTGATGGTTTTTGCTCATTTCCTCTGCAAGCAGCAGGAAAGCCTCCATCTCCATAGAGGACTTGGCCTCAGGTCCCTTGAAGCAGGAGGCAAAACTCATCGTGGAAAAGGCCTCCCCCAGAGTGTTACAATTCCCGTGCCATGGGCCTGCTCCTGAAGGGGCAGGAAGCAGGGGACACAGCAGGGATGAGAGCTGTGGCACTCCAGGGCTTGGAGCACTTTGTTATTGAGCCGAGCCGGTTATCGCCAGCAGCTAAAAAAACTAATAGGAAGGATATTTCCCCAGAGAGGGAGAAGGTTTTTGATTTAGACTGCTGTTTAAGCTCAGACTCTCACCACAGCTAAAATTTCCTTCCAAGGGCAATAATTATCCCAATGCAGAGCCCAGGCATGTGTTTGCTTTTCTGCTCCCTGTCTGGAAGGCTTTGGTTTAGAGGCTGTGATTTCCCCCGGTGTTCAGCACCCCCTGCACCTCTTGCCGAGCACTGAGGACCAGAGCTGGGGGAAGCAAAGAAAAGCTCAGTGCACAGCTTTATACAGAGATCACCCTCAGGTATTAAACTAATTATCAGGAAGCAGCGTTGGTCCCACAGGGGCTCTGCTCCAGCCTTGTGCAAGCTGCAGTCCCAAAGGCAGCGCTGTCGCTGCCAGCCCCACATCTCCTCCACTGGTTCTTGGATGGAAATTGCTTTAAAAGCTCCAAGAGAAACCGTTTGGTTCTCCTAAGTGATAAAAATGGGGGGGGAAAGGAAAGACGGAATGGGAACGCTTTTGTTCTTGGCTGACAGGTAAATGAGGTTCAACTTTGGAAAAAAAAGAGAGCCCCTAGTGCTAACTTCAGGAGTGATTTCTTCCTTCAGAACCATAATAATAATAACAATAAATGATTGAAAAGAAAACAGACTAAATCTATATTTCTAGGTAACTCAGGACTTCTTTAGCATTCAGGACTGTTGCTGGATAAATAAATGCTTATTTGGAAAAGGAACCTCCAGCTTCCTGTAAACGAGAAGCGGGACTCAGGGCCAGCCCACACACATGCAGCACAGCTGGGTGGAAATCCTGACAGATCAGGTCATTCTGGTTTTACCCCAGTTTGGGGAACACCACTCCTGGCTTCATGCCCACCTGTTCCCATTGCAGCACCCCCTGTCAGCCCAATGTGCTGGTTTGGTGAAGGAGCAGAAAGGCTGGTGCCACCCTGAGAGAGGTTTTCCTCTTCTGACGTACCAAAAAGGCAAGGGCCAAAGTGAAGAAAATCTCCAAAGGAAACACATGAGCTCGTGGCCGCAGCAATGAGTGTTTTCTCCCTCCCGCGGGAGAGCTGCTCCCAACCGCGGCAGCCACGGAGCGCCGTGGGCTGTGCCCAGCCCTACACCAGGTAGGGAGATAAGGCTCGGGGAGGTGCCGTGAGTCACAGAGGGCTGGGCAGGCTGGGCAGCTGCCCTGCCACTCTGCCGAGCACATGGAGCCCCAGCTTCCCGGGATGCGCCAGCGCCCGCACAGCCCGCGGAGAGGGACGGCACGGCCGGGACACTGAGTGGTACGTGGGCTTGTCCCATCCCCGACCCGGGAAATGCATCTTCTGCAGCAATAATGTGTTCCTGCAGCACTTTTCTTTTGACTTACTGGCAGGTTAGGGGGTTGCATGGGGAAGGTTTTAGTTGTTCTTTCTTCTCGTAGGCTGGAGGTTAAGGGGAAGCCCCACGTGCTGGCATCCTTTCCGTGGGGTGCAGCTGTGCTGGTGCCATGGTCAGAACTAATGGACTCCCTGTGTCAACGGGGAGCTGTGAAGTTCTGGAATCAGCTCTGTGATGTGGAGGCCAGGTCGTCACGGCTATGGATGAATTTGCAGGATGTTCACTGTGCACAGTGTGGGGCTCGTCCAAGGTGAAGCTGCTGCTCAGGATGTTGTCTGTTTTCTCTTGCACTGCTGAAAGAGATGGTGTAGGGACCAGGTCTGGCTGCCCACACAGCGCCAGTAGGGACAGAATTACTTCCTTTTAAAAACTGATGGCATCATCAGAGTTTTGAGAAACCAGATGGAAGATGGAAGGGTAGGAAGACACAAGGTACCAAGTGCTTTGTGGTAGAAAGCAGCAAACGCTGGTCGACACCCCGGATAACTGTGGGCTTGTGCCGGGGCCAGTTCTGCCATAAGACGCCCTCTCCAGCCATTTGGTGGATGCAGCAGCTGGCCAAGCATTTTTATAAGCAAAGAAATTTATAAGCCCTCTGGCAAACAACACCATCCTATTGAGCAACTCAGCAAAGCTCAGTCAGATTGATTCCTTTTGAGAATGAAAATGGCATGGTAGCATCCTCCTTTCTCCTGTGGTGATAAACCCTGAACACAGGATGGATGTGCACCCACCCCGCCAGTCCCTCCTCTGCACCCCTGCATTCAGTCGTGCAAGAAAACCCTGGCTTTTGGACGGGTGACTCGGTGGGTGTGGGCATCTGGCAGTCACCCTTTTTGGAGTTGCATCCCCAGTCTGCACCAAAATTATTTTGTTCACGGTCAGGGACCTGTTGGGAGAGAGGGGGACACGTGGGGCTCAATAGCAGAAAAAAAGAAGAAAAAGGGGGAGAAAAGGAAAAAAAAGAAAGAAAGAAAAAGAAAAGGCAGAAGTTTGTGAGGAAGAGAAGTAAAATTTTCCTGCATCAATGAGGGAGAACAGGAACATTCTTCTGGTTCAACCTGGAAAACCTCCCCGGGAGGGCGGGGAGCTGTCTGCTCTTCCCAGCAGCAGTAACTCAGCTCCGCCAAGCGGCACTTCAGGACAGAGCAGGCTTGGGTGGAGCTTTTGCTTTCCAACACCATGAGCCTCTTTAGCAATATTTGTCCAAGAACTTTCTTGTTCCTGGAATGTTTTTTTAAGCAAGCAAGTTTCAGGCTTATTAGACAAATAACTCTGTTTAACACCTACCACAATTCCTTCTTTTCTTCCTCTCCTGTCAGCAGCTCTCTGGCAGATGCCAGAGCACAGGTGCCTTTTATTCTGGCACAACCCTGGGAAGAAAAAAAAAAATTATCAATGCAAACAATTAAAAAATAATACAACAGAAATCCCAGGACAGGGCCACCCTCTTGTAATGCAATCAGATTCCAGGAATTTCACACCCAGGGACTTCACCCAATAAATTTTATCTGGGATTAAGGTGAAGATAAATAGTTCAAATAAATATATGATCTCCCTAAAGCACTGGCATTTATTGGTTTATTTTTCCATTTCTCTCCCTCTGGAATGAAATCAATATGTGCAAAGAAAAAACACAACTTTGGTGAAGGGGAGGACTGTGCAATGGGCCCCAGTGAGGCCAGTGTTCAGTGTAGCACTGGGGACCAAACAGGGAAGGTTTTGCAAACCCAGTGGAGTTTTGCTCCACTCACTGTGCTCAAATCACACCTCAGGTCTGAGTCCTCACCAGATCCAGGCTCTGCTCATGGCACTTACGGGGAAGACAACAAACTCCCAAAGCAAACCAATACCAGTTTTGAAGTCTTCACAACTTGCCAAGGGTAATTGTGAGAACCAGCCCCATTTTCTGACCCCATCATCAGATCGGGCACTGGGATGGGGAGCCAGAAATGAGAAGAGGGTCCCTGTGTTTATAAACTTGATGCTGAAAGGAGCAAAAGGGAAGAGCCTGGGTGCTGCCCCTCCAGATCCAGCCACAGGCAACGTTTGTCCTCTAAAACCTTTAAACTGTCCTTTTTCAGGTCTGTGCCTCTTATACCAGCTCAGTGAAATAGGCAGGCTCATGCCAGCTCTGACATAAGCTTTAAAATCCATTTCAGAGTAACTGTTCTGAGGGCTGGGCTGTGGGGAAGGGCTTTGGGCATCGCGGACCTCCCTGCCACCTCCCACAGGGACAGATCCCTGCTCACAGCCAACCCTTCCCTGAGAGGAATAGCTGCAGAGAGAAGGGACATGCTGCTGGGAAGCCATTGTGCTCAGCCGATACACTATCAAAAACACATTATCGTGGCACACGGGGGGACACAAATACCTCCCAAGGCTTCCTCTGAAATGCAGATGGGCCAGTCTCCCACGGGAAGCTGGTAGCTCCGTGCTGGAGCAGCTTTGGCAGCCCGTCCTTGCTGCAGTGTCACAGCAGGTGTGGGCCCAGCAGAGGGGTCTCATGGGGAGAAGTGCCGGGCTCCAGAAACATCAGCTGAAACGTCACCGCGGGGCTGCCTAAAAACCCCAGACAGTGATGCTGGAACACACCCCTGGGTGCAGGGAAAGCCACGGGGAGCATCTCCTCAGGGCACTGAGGAGGGACACACGTCCATCCAGCCCAGGGTCCAAGGCTGCTCCACGGCCACAGTCAATAACACAGAGAGCCCTGGGAGGGGACCCGGAGCAGGGCTGGGCAGGAGGATAAGCTCTTCTCTCCTTCCTCATGACGCAGCAGCCTGAAATCAACATTCAGCC
Organism: Dryoscopus gambensis; assembly: GCA_013389985.1. Lineage (NCBI taxonomy): Eukaryota > Metazoa > Chordata > Aves > Passeriformes > Malaconotidae > Dryoscopus > Dryoscopus gambensis. The sequence goes on from WEIT01000233.1 coordinate 27,880, forward strand.
CATCCCTGCTACAGCCCGTTGCTCCTTATTTACCCTTCAAACAGGAAAAGCAGCTCTCAGCACAGCTCTTTTACAAACTTTCTGTCAAACGTTACTAAAGGGCTGCTTTAGTTAACATTAGGCTCATTAACTGTGAGCACCAATCTCACAAGTGACAATTTGCCGTAGGACTCACACGTGGTTTCCAGGACAGAGGTTCAGCAGACTGCAGCCCCGGATTTCAAAGGTAGGAGTGATTCCAGCCCCTGGGGGAGCCCAGCGTGTGGGTGGCAGTGCCTGTCCCATCGGTCAGGGTGGCAGTGGGACAGAGGGCGGCAAATGCACTCTCCCGGGTAGGAAATAGTTCATGCTCCAAATTACAGCCACACCCTGTCCATGGGGTGAAGATGCTCCAGGATTTGGCCAAGTGGAAATATTTCTGGGTTTAAGCCAGGTGTCCACAAAGCTGGCTGCTCTCCTCAGCACAGTGGTGTTGTCCTTCTTCCCTTCTCCTTTGGATTTTAAGGAAGACAAGCTTATTCCCAGAGATTTCCCTGACTGGGCAAGGCCAGATCACAGGTTGTCCTCAGACAGCATTTTGCAGTCCCTAATATTTGAAATCTACTTTGCATCATCCCAGAAGGAAATGCAGCAAAGCTGTGATTGAAAGTGTCCACCTCACTGCTATCAGCAGAACAGAAAAGCCTGGTCTGTTACCAAGAACAGGGCATGAACCAGGAGCGCATGGGACAGCAGACACAGGGAAGGCTTCTGAGGCTCCAGAAGGAAGCAAGCTGAGTCAGTGCAGCCTGCTCCAGGACTTAATCAGGGTGGGACCAAGCACATGAGCACGATAAGAATTTGTACATCTTTGATGACATCCTCGCTATTGCAAATATGACTAAACATAGCAATTATCTTCTCATCTAGAATCTGCCTGGCTGTGGTGGGTTACAGGCACTCTTTAAAGCATTGCCTTCTTTCCTCAGGGTGACCTGTGACCGTCAGCCACTCCCAGCTGTGCTCTCTCTGCCCACCACCATGCGGGTAACAGGTAAGGAGGGACACACATTTACTTTTCTCTGTCTGTTTTTCTATGGTTCCTCATGCCTCCTTCTCATTTACATGATGCCTTCCAAGCCCAGCCCTGCCCGTCCCCTGCCAGGGACATGGGAAAGGGCCTTTGTATAAGCATTAGGTTTTTACAAGATTTGTGTAGGTTTCAGCCTGTTGTATTTTTCCCAGTGAAACCTTCTGTGTCTGGGAAAAGGTGGCTATTGAGATGTTCCTGGTTCCATAAGAGCCATTCAGCTGCAATAAAAGTACATTTTTCTACTCTCTTTTCATGCAGGACTGGAACGTTTTGCTCTGATGAGCGCTGCTTTAAAGCCAAATGCCAGTCACAGTTGTATCAGCAGCTGCTCGGCTGTAGCTAGTGACTAATTGGAGGATAGCAGCCTTCCCAGCACTGGGAACATAAGAAATATTTGGAATTACATAGCTTTCTGAGTAATTATCAGATTTACTTTAACATAGAGAGACATATGAATAGTGCCTCCCAGTAGCGCAGTAATGTCTATCTAAGCATCACCACATACTCTAGAGATAGTAATTAAGAGATCAGAATCCATTTGGAGGGTGAGGGATTGTTAGCTGCCTTCCCACATCACACAAGCACTGGCTGTAACCCTGTGCCTGGTAACCTTGGGACACGCGGATCAAATCCCAAGCAGCCAGAGGGATGCTCCAGTGCTTGCCCCGGGCTGTGGCTGCTGCTCTCACCCGACTCCTCTCCCATGCCTGGCAGCTGTGATCCGGTACATGGTGCTGCTCATCACCCTGCTGGGCACGTGGTTCATCATGCAGATGTACTTCCACCACAGCTGGAGAGCCGTCAGCCTGCGGAGCTGGCTCGGTGAGGCACCATCGGGCTCCAGAGGGATGCGGAGGGAGAGCGCGAGGAGTTCCATTGCAAGCCAGCCCCCAGAGCTGGATGCAGCTGCCTTAACCACTCGTATTTGAGTCTCTGGCCGAGGCTTTAGCCACCAGCTCTGACCACTAGTGCAGGGAGGGGACAGTGGTGGGAAGCTGCTCTGGGGTGGGTGGGTCCAGGAATGCCTGCAACCATGGGAAGCAGTTTTCGAGAGCTGGTGCCTGATCAGCTACTCCTGGCTTGGAGAAGAGCCAGCAGATCCCCAGGGTGTCTAATCCTCTTGCTTGATACCCACAGGTGCCACGAACAAGCCCAGCAGTGAGTATGGCTTTCAACTTCATCTCCATCACACAGCTCCACTTCAGGGTTCAGGGGGATGGTGGAAGCGTGAGAGCTGCCTTCAAGAGCCCCTTCCTTGAGGCAAAAATCCCACTCTCCTAAATGTGGGGGATTTTGCTACTGCACACAGCAATGAGGTCTTTGGTGGGTTCCTGTCTTGGCCAAGAATGGGGAAATTCTGGGCAGAAAAGCCCCAAGGGGCTTGCCTTGGACACCAGCTCTGAATGCTCCCAGCACACACCCGTGTGTCACACCTGGAGCAGCACCCGGCCTTGGCACCATAAACCTCAAACAAGAAGCTGGTCCCAGCCCCAGGACAAGCCTCCTTCATGCAGGAAGTTGGTCCTGGTGGGCCACTTAGTGGGCCACTGTACCCCAGTGCCAGCCCTGCTCAGCCTCTCAGGGACATGGCCAGTGTCTCCCCACAGGGCCAAAGCCATGACTTTCAGCTCCACTCCTCCCTCACAGGTGAGAAGCTGCCCCGGCACAAGTGTGGGAACCAGAAGAGCTGCCCCCAGAATTATTTTGCCTTCAAGATCATCAGTGGTGCTGCAAATGTGGTGGGACCCTCAATCTGCTTTGAAGACTCAGCGTAAGCAGCACATGGCAAGGACAAGGCAGCCGTGGCTGGGCTGGCCTGACCTTCAAGAGGGCGAGTTTGGCCTGTGCCAAGCACATCAATGGCCATCACAGTGTATTTGTGGTTAAAAAATTTTTAAATAGATTTCTTTGCTACCACTTCTGGGTATTCTGCCATCTGCAGCCACTTCGCCCCACCACAGTTTCACTGGCATCAGCATCTCCAGGGCATCCCTGCACTCACTGGTGCTCTCTGCTTTCCTTTCCAGCCTCATGAGCAGCGTGAAAAACAACATTGGCAGAGGCCTGAACATTGCACTTGTGAATGGTGAGTTGGGCAGGCACTGACCCCCTTCTTCCCAAGGCCAGGGGTCCTTCCTTCCCCAGGAGAGCACAGGCCACTGGAGACCCCTCCCAGGCACTGTGGCTGAGCCCAAAGCACATCCATCTGGTGCTGCATGGGGGCACAGCCACAGTTATGGTTGCAAGCACTGCCAATGAGAAGGGAACAAACCCACCTGGGTCATGCACAACCAGCTCCACGAACTCCTCCAAGAAACACAGTCAGCATCGCAGCAGATACAACACACTGAGGGAAGAGCAAAGCATTTTGCAAGGAACCCCTCATGGCCAGGAAAAGCCTAGAGCCACCCCAGTGCAAACTCACTGTGCTCTGTTCTCAATTTTAACCTTTCAGGAACAACCGGGCAGCTCCTGAAAACCGACGCATTCGACATGTACTCTGGAGGTAAGCACAGTCACTCTGCTCCTTGGCAGTTCCCAGCCAGGGCTCACACCAGCACTGCTGGCTGCTGGCTACTCCAGTTGCTTCTCTGTCGTGTATTTAATGATAAAGTCGAGTGGACTTTGACCAGACTTGCCAGCCTGGGTGGTAAAAGCCCAGATTTCCCTGAGGCCATCAAGCCTGGAGTCCTCACAATGCTTCCACATCCAAGACTGGCTTCTCACTCCTTTTACATGCATGTAATAGCCTGGAAAACATGATTTCACTAACCTGAATAAACCACTTGAGACTTGAGAAAGGTACTTTCTGAGATCAGGTAGGTACACTAATCCTGACACATTGCAACCTGTAACTGAGTTTTTGAATGCTGGTGGTGGCTGCTGAGCAGCAGCTCGTTCCCCTGCCTTTTGCAACAGGATAAATGAAGGAGCTCAGGGACATGTGGCCCCTTCAATCACCTTTATACTCCTTGTGTTTGCAACCTATTTTTGGTAACTCTGGAGTTTTAAGGAGAATCACCAATATAATGAGATTTCCAGCCAAGTTCACAAGTGAGATGTTCGGTGGGAGAAGCACTGGGAAGAAGGCGGCAGTCAGCTCGTGTGCCACTAGATGGGGCATTGGATTCAGGCATCCCACAGATGCGGGCTGAGGAATAATTCCCCAATACAGCCAGAGGCATGATGGCAGGGATGGCAGCTCTGCAGCCGAGCAGGTTCATTTCTTGTGCTGGGAGGTAAATTCACACAACTAGATTTCAGAGTTTGCAAGCAAAGCTTAGGAGGAATTTCCCCCCTGCAGCTGTACCAAAAGGAGGACATCAGTCCTGGGCACTGCAGGAGAGCGCAGGCAGGAACACAGGCTGGGGAATGCATCATTTGGAAGCCCACCTTTCCCCCAAATCCTGGCTAGCACCAGCACAGTCAGGTTATTTCCCACCAACCCAGAGGAGGCTCCCCCTGCTACCATGCAGAAGTACCTGCTAAATCCCTTTTTCTCTCCCTAATGCTCTTGTCTCCCAGATGTTACCAAGCTGCAAACTTTCCTCCAAGGGATCAAGCGTGGCACCCTTGTGCTGACAGCAAGCTATGATGATGCTGCCACAAAGTGAGTTTGCCCACAGAAGCAACACCAGGCTCCCCAAAAATACACAGCTGGGGGAGCTGGACATGCTGCTGCCACCAACAGAGAGGGTAAAAGAGGGGACACCCACCTGGCACCACACTGACACCTTCTTACCCTCTTTCAGGATGAATGACAAAGTACGGGCATATTTCACGGAGCTGGGCAGCAGCCACGTGGGCCAACTGGGCTTCCGGGACAACTGGGTCTTCCTGGGAGCAAAAGGGCTGATGAACAAGAGCCCCTTTGAAAAGGTACATGGCCCTCCCCTGCCACAGGTTCTGCTCCATCATCTTCATGGTACCTCCCAAGCTACATCTCACGTACCTGTCTGCAGAAGACAAGGACCAGGGGCATCATCCCCCACGTCAAACCGAGTCCAACTTTTTCCCCATTGCAAACTTGCACTGTTCCAACCTCCTCATTTCATCTTCTCTCTCTCTTTTGTCCTGCAGTACATTAAAAATGATAAAGAGACAAATAAGTACGAGGGCTGGCCTGAGCTGTTGGAGATGGAGGGCTGTGCCCCCAGGAAGATGGACTAGCATCAAGCTCCAGCCTGCCGTGGAGGGCAGCTTCACCAGTCACACAGGGACACCAGCCCCACCATCGGGACTTCAGCCTCTCCACTGCCAGGTCACAGAGTCCAGCAGCTGCTGCCTGCTCATAGGAACTGGCTGTTTCACAGCAGCAACTGTGCAGGGCTTGGAGAAGAGCTGTACAAGTGCCTGCAGAGCCTGAGCAAACAAGTGGCCAGGTTGCAGCCAAGCCATCCTCATCTGTGGGTCCATTTGGGGTATTTTATTTTTCTGTCTTTAAACTAAAAACTTTGTAGAAAGTTTTGTAAATTTCTTAACTGAGATTTCTAATTATAAACCACTACCTTCTCACTTCCATTTTCAAGCATAATCCACACTTTCCCCCACAGGCACAGCATGCCAGGTCCTCTGCCACCAGTTGAGCATCACCATCACCCATCTCACAGCCCTGCACACAGGTGCTCCCCCTCCCCACATGGTACAGGGTAAAGTCATCCCTGGGGATGCTCAGACTTCGGTGGTTCCCCCCTGGAGCTCTTGCCAATGCCCCACAGTCTTCTACAGCTGTAATAAGGCCACAAATCCACAGAGATAGCATGCAGCAATGTAGGTTAATATTTGCAGCCCGAAGTATCATTCCTGGGTTAAATCCAAGCTAAATCCTCTGTGACACATCCCCATCAAAAGTCAGGATAATGCCAGGGATGTGCCAACTTTGCTTTGCCTTCAGAGAGGGAGGGAGGGAGGGATGGATGGATGGATGGATGGATGGATGGATGGATGGATGGATGGATGGATGTGCAGGTTTCTTGGGCAGCTGAAGTTGTGCCGCACAACCAATAGGTGGGAGCCTTTTACCAGTGGAGCTCACTCCGGAGCGATACAGTGCACCCGGGCTGGCACCCACTGGGGTCGGCCACACACCGGGAGCTGCAGCCCAACCTGGGGCCAGCCAACACCACCAGGAGGGGAAAGATCCCTGCCCAAAGGCAGGGCAGGAAAGCCCCACAGTCCTCCTAGAGAAGTCCCTACACTGCTGCCCAACACCGAGCAGGTCCTGGGGAGCATCTGCCCCCTGCTCCTGTCCAGATGCATCAGCCAAGCACCGACTGTTCCCAACCCCTCCCTGAGCCCCGGAACGTCTGGGATCAGATAAGCTGCACGGGTGACGGCCGGGCTTATCTGCCATCAGAGACAGGGATGAATTTGCATCATGCACAGACTTTAATTTCCGATCATTGTATCTGTTTTTTTCCCCATTCTCTGAAGCAGATGAGCCGTTTTGCAGAACATGAGGATGGAGTGTTTCTCCTGGAGCATTTGGAGCTGCATGGAGACTGTCCTACACAGCCTTCTTTGCTTCCAGCAGCCCCTGCACAGCTCCTAACAGGCAGTTCACAGAGTTATCCGAGCCCTCAGGTCACCTCAGAGGAGCAGAAGTGAGGAGCATGGGCAGAATAAGGCCAGGAAAAGGCACAGCCAGTCCTGTGCTGGCCACCTGAAGGATGAAACCCTGGATCCAAAACTCAACACCACCAATCAACTGGTTTTCCCTAAACACAGAAAAATCCCCACATAAACTGTGTAACACCTGTAAGAACTTCCTAAAGCAGAACTGAAATAAAACCCCAAAACAGCTATCACAGAGGAATCCCCGAAGAGGTGTAGTATTCTAGCCCAGCTTATCCTCCCACGCTCTTAGCACACACCTGATGGCACTGAGGGAAACCTCTGCCATAAATCGATCCCTAAATCTGCTGCAACAACAGCGGTTAATCCCAAGCGCTGAATCATCCCTACTCGTGGCAGCAGCGAGAAATAACACAACGAGCAGACACAACAGCCCCACTGAGCTGCCAGCATAAATATGCCAAGTATTTTAAGCCCCTCAAAGGATCTAGATTCACTCATAAACCAAACTGAAAACAGTCCAAGAGCTGTAAAGGTGGCTCCACAGGATAAACCAGAGCACAGCACCAACTACAGCCCTGAACACAACCAGCCCCATTCAGCCGCAGGAAACTCTTCCTACCCCTTCGCAATGCACATTAGAACTCTGGTTTCAAGCCAAAATAAAGGAAATTTATGTTTCAGCATGCTGCAGGCAGTTAAAACTAGCTCTGAATCCATCACAGAGCAGTTACTAAGGTACATCACTATTTTCAAGAAACAGGGAGAGCTAAAAGTGCATCTCCTGTGCAGGGACATTCAGTAGCAGCCAGTGTTTTGAAGAGCCATCCCTGCCAAAGTCACTATGTCCTGATAAATAAATCAGAGTTTTTTAAATATCCAGACACTGAGAGGGAATAAATATGGATTCATGAGTCAAATTGAACTTGCTAATTTCCTTAAAAGGATCTGAAAAGGACAGTGGGTGCAGGGACAGCAATCTCCACATGAGGTTGTGCAGTGCCTTGGCATTTTGAAAGCTGTATTACTGCAGGGAGAGGCACCTACCTGGCTGGTTTGCACCCTGCTGCATCCCCAGAGTCTTCACCAACACAAGCCTGACCTGCCCGGACTCCCAGGATGCAGCTTCAGGTAACCCGGGCTCACCTGGGGTCACAGTAGGCACCAATGCTGCTGCAGCAGCAAACAGGCAGCCTGGGGTGTATGCTGGAGCAAAGTTTGCAAAATCCAGTGCTGCAACAGGAGCCAAGAGCCAGGATGCAGACGGGCAGCAGAGGCATGATCTTCCTTTATTTTGGGGGGTTCATTTGGGCAAAGCACCAAAGGAGTATCTAGGAAAGATGCCACAGGCAAGGACCTGCGGGTGCTGGGCCGCAGCTGGGCGAATCCGCATCCTGTGACATCTTGCCCTGTCAAGTGCAATTACTGTAATCTTCCACAGCCTCTCAAAATACGGATCCCGGCTTAGAAACCGGGCATCCACAGCATGAAAGCTGCCTTTGTGCCCGGGCAGAGCCTGGGTGCGAGCCAGCCGTTAGGTGCATGAAGAAAATGAGTTCTCCACGTGCTGGAAGAAGGGAGGAAAAGCAAGCTTTCCCACCCGACCCCGCCACAGACGGGCTGGATTTCACCCACGTCTCCCCACAGCAGCCGCCGAGGGGCTGGGAGCAGCACGGCCGCCAGGCCCCCCTGGAGTAACGGGGCCGTGACCACAGAGAGCCGGCCGGTCCCGCAGCCCGGAGAGTGGAGCACAGCCAGCACATCCGACCATGGGGGCGTCTCACGGGAAAAAGGTACCGGGGCGGCTTTCCTGAGGGCCGTGGCGGCGGGGTGTGATGGAGAAGGCACCATCAGCTCACGTGGTGCTTGTGTCGCCCCGCGTGCTGAGGCGGCTGATGGCAGCGAGGGATTAGAGGGAGGGGGCCCGCTCCTGGGAGTGGGTGCCGCTCATCAGGGCCGGATTAAGTAATTCCGGCTAATGGGCTCAGCATCGGGGCCTGCCGGGGCTTTCAGGACAGCAAGGAGGGGATCAGAGCATTGCAAGCATTGCATTAAGACAGACAAAGTTTGGGTTTCTGGGGAGAAATGTCAGGTTTGTTCTGAATGCATCCAGCAGCCTCTGGGATGTCTCCTGCAGATGCAGTGCAGACCAGGCCCTGAGTATTTCTTGGCCTGAGAATTGGTGCCAGCTCCCTCCCAGGACAGTGAGGAGCTGGGCCAGGTCCCACAGCACCAACATGTATCCCTCTCCTCGAAATCCCCTGGGGAGGGTGGTCAAACAGCTCCAAATGGAAACAGTTTTATGGAGTCAGAGCCCGGCAGAGGTGGCTAGAGATAGTTGTGCTGAAGATGTTGTTGGATGTCATTTTGCTTCCGTGGCTGATGACATCAGTGCCTAGAGATGCATCATCACTGCTCAGTTGTGATGCCCTGATCTGGAATTAGGCTTCCACAGCTCATCTCCCGGCTCTAAGAGAAACACACTTGTGCACCACACTAGGTCAGTAACTTCTACTGGAATGGGGACAGCAGTGACCTTTGGACCTTTGCCCCAGCAGGGACCCTTCATGCTCAGCTGAGCATTACTGAGGCCTTCAGAGGTATGGGCACCTCCAAACCAAGTGCCTTCCAGAATTTTGCAAACTTGCTGGACTTTCTTCCAAAACCAGAGCTAGACACTCTTGCAGGGCAAATGTGAAAAAGCAACCCACTGGCCAGTGTGACCAACACCCAGAAGGAAAATTGGAGCTGAAGTGGGACTAGTAAACATTTATCTATTTTTCTGGACTTCTGACAAGTGCCAACTACAGGAGGTGCTGCTCGCAGCCAGCCCGGCGCTGCTCCAACACCCATCCCAGGTACCAATGCCACGCTGGCTCCAGCACACACGGGAGCCGTGGTTGTTCCTGTGGCTCAGGGCTACAACACATGCAGGAGGAGTCATGCTCTGCCCACAGCTAATCCTCAGGCCCCTGCTCACATGGCCGTGACCTTCAGGCCCCGGTGCATTTGTAGAAGCATTACTGGAAGCAGGGAAATAAGCTGGTTAGGTCAGGCTTGGCTCAGCGCCACCCAGTTAAGCCCTGCTGCATACAAAGCAGCCCATGCCAGCCTCCTGACCACCAGACCAGACTGCTTTTGGACAGCTTTCCCCACTGTTCCCTCTCTCTGAAACACCATGATCCCACTGCAGCCTGGCACTGAATGGCCTGGCTTTGAAATGCTGCTGGGAGCTTGGGCTCTCCAGCTTCCTGGCAGCTCCTAAAAGCTGAGACAGTTTTACTTTCATGGGTACCAAAAGGTCAGAGATGTCACTCCCATTTCAGCCTCCCAAATGTTGCCTGGGTTGACAAAAGCCTGTGCAACTGCCCAGCTGGCACCAAGCAGGGATGTCTGACTGGCAGCTCCTGGGTTGGTGCTTTCCCTTAGGCTGATGCTGATGGGAGATGAAAACAAGACAACTCTTTCAGCTGCCTTTCCAGGGTGGGCATGAACAGCAGGATCCGGCTCTCCTGAAGAGCAGGATGAGTCCAGGTGACAGGCACGAAAGCTCCCCTTCCCCCAGCCCTTGCAGAACCAGCACAGCTCAGGGCACAAGGATCTGCCAGGCCCGAACCCATCTATCAGCAACAGCCCAGAGAGCACCCACAGGGAGCACAGAGCAGGGCTCAGCACCCCTCGCCAGCACTGCCTGCATTAGCAGTCTCAGCTGCACCTCTTTTAAGCTTAGTCCAGAACAGCACTCCAAGGGGATTACAGTAGTGGATTGTGGAGTGCAAGGCAATCCCCAGCTCCACAACAAAAGGGACCGGAAAGTCTGCCAGTGTGGCTCCAAGGACATTTTTACTTTAAAAGGCTGCATCTAGTCCCAAAAAACCTGCTCTCATATCACCAGTGTTCTGTGGGCCCAAGCCAACAGCAGGGCTCCAGACCCTTGCTGGGCTGCAGACCTTTGCTGGGGGACCCTTCTCTTGAAGGGAAGGCAAGGATTCTGCCACAGGCTGGTTCATGGGTGCTGCAGAGCTGGTGATAATTCTCTGATGAGCTGGTGACGATTCCCTGCCTATTCCTCTGCTCTGCAGGGCTTTGGCCCCACTGGTATGGCTGACATCCCTCTAACATCAGCAAACACCCTTCAAATAATCTGCAAGCACAGCCTCACCAGCAACAGATCCCCAGGATGCCAGGGCAGATGCTCCAGACCCTCTGGCAGTGGAGGAGGCTGTTCCCAGGCACCTGCACTTCTCCACTACTTTTCTCCATGTTTTCTCAAGGCAGAGCTTGCATAGTGGCTGTTTCCCCAGGGAAAGTTCTCTGTCCCCAAATTCCCAAGAGTGTCAGTTTACAGTTTAATGTCAGATGAGCCCAGATTAGCCCTGCTGCTGAGCAGGGAGCTTTGCTCTGTGGCTTGTTCAGAACAACAAGAGGCAGCACGCCAGTGCCAGGGAGAGAGGCTCTGCTTGTTCAGGCAAACCACAGTACCTGGCTGCCCATGCTGATAACAGGGCTTTGAGAACATCCGTAAAAACTCCTCCATCTGAGCGGGACGGGACAAGCATTTCTGGGAGCTGCTGGTGGGATTTCCCCACAAGCACAACTTGCCCCATTAGTGAGGGATCCCCACAGTCTGGCCAGAGAAGTGTTTTAGCCTGTGCCACAGAAAGACAAAGAGGTCTGAAACAACCAGCACCTTGTGACATCCCAAAGAAGATCTATGGTCCAGCAGCCCCTCTCATCTGGGAGGAAATATTACTCCAAGGCAGTGAGCTGGGACACCTCTGCTCCATCATGCTCCACAGAGCAGCAGGCACAGTGCGATTTTCCTGGCTCTCCCTGACAAGTATTTCAGAAAGCTGGTAGCCAGTGTCCCTGCCAGCCCTTTGAAAGCGTCCCTGTGCCTGGGCAGCACAAGATCCCTCTGAGGAACCCAGTGCTCTGACACTGCAGCCCCGGCTGTGCCCCCCTCATCAGCCAGGGCTCCAGGGCTGCTCCACTGTCAGCAAGAGGGGCTGCAGGAGCCAAGGCCCCTGAGCAGAGCGAGTCCCACCAACACTCACAGAATGCCAACAGCTGTTTGGTGGCACTGGCCCCGGGAGCAAATCCAAAAACCATATGGCAACCAGGAACCACAATGTTTCAGTGCCCTTGAGCATTGTGCTTCTTGGAGAGAAGGGTTTGCATGTGCTGCCTGCAACAAGCCTTGCTTAGAGGGGCAGGGATGAGAGCTGCAGAGGCACACCAGTAAAGTCCCAAAGTGCCTCAAAAGTGGGTACATTAATGATAAAAAACCCATTTCTGGGCAAAAATAACACACACACAGAAAATAACAGCTCTGCATCACAAGACAGCAAACATTTCTAAGTCCACTCATCTGTCTGACATAGCACAGTCCAGACTGGGAGGGCTGGGTCAGAGCTAGTCCCAAAACTTCCACAGAAACCCTCTAAGGTGACTTTATCCCCCCTCTTGCCTTCCTCTTCTTCAAGCCTTTAGAGTCCCACAGGTGACCCATGGGGCCTCTAAGTAGAGACACTGTTCTGGGCTTTTGTAGCTTTTAAAGTGAATAACATGCTGTAGCATCCCAGCCCTCAGAAGCCAAACTTACCACAGTGGGGCTGATCTGGCTCCTAGAATGAAATCACAGCTTTCTTTCCTACTTCTCCATCCCAAGCACTTACACAGCACCAGTAAACCAGCTCCAACGCCTAACATAACCCACTCCCTGCCTCCAAACAGGCTGACATTTTGGTCCTGAGAGAGCTCAAATGGGCTCAGTGAGACAGGGAACTAACTTGGACACAGCTAGCACAGACTGAAACTCTGCCTTCATGCATGACATGTAGCACAAGGGTTTGATCCATGGGTGAGGGTGCTGGGCAGGACACAGAGGAGCGTGCTGCCAGCCCCTCCTCCAGAGCAGAGGTTATCTGGCACTGGCCAATGCTGCCTGCAGCACTGGGGTTGCAAGGGAGTCATGGAGAGGGCTCAGACTGAAGGGAGGTACACAATGCGCTTGTGGGGAGACCAAGAACAACAATGCATGGGAAATGCTGCACCTGCTGGCTCTGGGATGGCTCAGCAGTCCTCAAATAAAAATGGATTAAAGTAATTAAAGGCTTCGCTGGTTCACTGTGCTCCTGGAGGGGCTTAAGTGGCATCTGCTGCCTCCTCCTGAACCCTGCATTAATGGAGATGCTTCATGTCGTCCTTCACCGCCGCGTCCATTTGCAGCCTATGGTGGCATTTGCAGCCTGGCAGCTGGCATCTCATCCCAGACAAGAGCCAAACCTCCTCCCTTTCAGCCCCTTCCTTTGGGGTCTCCTCTGCACAGGACTCAGCTGGCACACGCTGCCCACAGGGATCAGACCACCCCACTCTGCTTTGGCAGTTTGCTACCAGCAGTGCCTGGGGCTGATGGGGCATTTCTGCCCTCGACTTTCACAAACTCCATTTTTCCAAGGCAAGGACCAATCCCAGTGACCCTGGGCAGGTAAACAGCCCAGCAAGGCGGTGTCATAAGAGCAAATTTCTGATGGCAGCCCTATCCTTGGCCCCTAACATATGGTCCCTAGTTGTGAAATGGAGTGATGATGCCACTGCAGCCTGGTAGCTCTAGGACAGCATGACACTATGCCAGAAATAAACACTGTCCCTATTAATCATGTGGCATAAGCCTCACTTTTCACAAAACAACACTCTTCAAGGCACTTTGGAGTGTCTTAATGGTCTCTCTGCAGCATGACAACAATTCACTCCAAAGCTGTTGGAGCCCTTTTGTGCCAGTGACTGATGTTCTTCCTGTGCAATCAGCAGCATCCCCAGAAATAGTGGAGCAGTCTTTCATATCAGCAGTGGTATCACACCTCCAGCACAAGGCTAGAATAAACTCCAGAGACAAGTAAAAAATGGTTTCTCCATTATAGCAACAATTTAACTGCGGCTGACAACACTGAGGTGGGTGATACAGGTATTTCCAACAGTGAACAGGGCTACAGTTTGGTTTTGCTCTGGTATGCAGAGGTGATGTGTGCTCTGCACTTTGCAAGGGACCAGATCCAAAAGCACTGAACTGCAAGCAAGGATTTCCTTAGGGACCAAGGGGGAACAGCAGGTCCATCGGTGTGTGCACTGCCCTGCTTTGTGCCAAGAGCATCTTCGTGCCCTTCTCAGTGGGATGTCGGGCTTCACAGTCAGCTTGAATGCTGGCAAATGAGCCTTGTGCACTGACTGCTGTGGAGCCGAGCCCTGCCACTGATTGCTCTCATTAATCTGCAGGAAATTTTCTGCTGAGATCTGGTGTGTCGCATTCCACCTCCCCAGCCATGCGCTGGGAGCAGCCAGGGAGCAGCGTTTGCTCAGCTGTGGTGGGAAGTTCCACAGGCCCCAGGGCTGGCAGCTCCAGCAAGCCTCCATCCCCATGCCACTGCCTCCCTGCTTTGGGATTTCTGTCCTTTTTCCTTGACAGTCAGTGAAATGGGACTTGACTTGCCAACTTTCACTCCACAGGAGGGCTATGCTTGCCTTCTGGGGCCACAGGGATTTGGGAGGGGGAATGGCATTGGTGGTAAAGACAGGCAGGGGTCAGCACAGCACTCATCTGTGTCAAATTGTGTTTTCTTTATGAATAAAATAACACCAAGCACTATTTGAAGCATATACAATTTTCTACTCGACTAGGTAGCAAAGTGGCCACCTGGCTGGTGCTCCCACAGACTGGCACAGGAGCTGAGGAGTGTCAGCCTGACCCCATAGCCAGACCAAGAGCCTGATCCCCTTCTTTAAGCCTACATTTACAAATTCCTGTGGTCAAAAAAAACCTTGAGGCTGCTGGCTGCTCTCATGAGAGTGGCCACATGCATCTGCCCGCAGCTCACTTCAACCCAAGAAAGGCTGCAGGCTTGTAGAGGCCAAAAGACCAGTAATGAAATGTTACACAAATAACTTGATATTTCTTAGAGTCCTTTGCAATATGATAATGAAATCAGCTATGGTTGTGGCCAGGGACCAGGAGTAATACAAGCTCAGCTTCACTTGAAAACCCAGCTCCCTTGGGGCAGATGTGCATGCAGGGCTGGACACGGGCATCCGAGCAGCCGGGGCACAGGGCAGGGAGCAATGGGGCTGGGCTGAGGCACGCACTGGATGCTGTGGTGGTTCTGAGACCCTTTCCCATGACAAGGGCAGTACCGTGGCAGCAGATTTCATAGCTGCTGGCCCAGGAATGCCGGGATGTGCCTGGACACCAACTCCTGGGTGCCTGCCAGTCCTGATTGCAAAACCTGCCAATGTAACAGTGTCCCATAATGAGCTGGGAGCACAGGAATGTGCACAGTCAAGCTCCCTGTCAAGGAGTAACCCTCCCAAACCCAGCATTGCTCTGCCTCTGCAAGAGAAAGGAACATGGGGCTTCTCGCAACAATCCTGAGAGTAGCTTCATTGTGACCACCATCAGGAAGGCAAAACCCAGTCTGCCAGCTCCGGAGGGAGCAGGGTGTTATACTGCCTTTCCTAGCCCTCAAGAAATTTTGGAAATTCATCCAAACTGCAGCACTTCCTTTGGCCAACACCTTCAGGGCATTAGCAGCAGTATGAGGCATTGGGTTGTGCTCATTTTCTCTGTTTCTCCTTACCAAGAACACGGTGTCATCCCAGCAAACATGTGCCTCAGTTTGCTGAATCAAATAAGCCTCAACACCTCACATGGCAGGACTTTGCAGCAAAACAATCGAGCTGACAGATTTTTGAGCATTGACATCACAGATGGGAAAAAGTCTTACTAATCCTCTGAAGTTCCTTCCAGTGGATGATTTCATTCTTGTCTCTGGATCAGTCCCAGCTGCTGCAAATAAGCACAGATAGACCAAAATTCAGCAGTAACACAGGAGATTTGGGCAACAGCTCAGATGGCATCTCAGTGTCCAGGGACATATAAGAGAGGTTTTCATACAGAGCACTGAGAACAGCAAAAGGTGTTTGGGGCTCATCAAAAGTAATGGTAGAGTACAGTTTAGCTAACCTCTAAATCATGTGTTTTGTACCTTCATCACACACAGAAATGCTGGCTTCAATCTGCCCACCATCAGTGAACCTTGTTCCAAGTCATGAGAACTCCTTTCAGAGTCTCTGGGTTCAGCAGTAAGACTATTTTAATCAATGGATGTGTTCTTTCATTGAACACCGATGTCAGCAGCTGCAACAGCACTTTAGGGACAAAGTACTTTTCTCTGAGTCCATCTGCACCTAAATAGGTTGAGCAACTTCTAACCCTGCTAATGGTGTCTCCCTCCCAAACCAGATCTGTGGGAGAGTCACATCAGCCTGGGTGGCATTTTACCCATTTTTACCCCTCTTTATCACCCTGATCTGATAGCAGCAATTTCTTACCTAATTCATTAGCTCAGACTTTGGCTACAGTACAGTACAGATGCTCTGATACTGCACCTTAATGGCACCTGTATTGATCTGACCCTGCCCGAAGCCATTCTCATCACCCTTCCCATGCTCTGGGCTCTGACCATGCTGATGGCTCTTTTTTCCTGCTTTCGTCAGAGCACATAGTCCAAAATTACTGTCAGTTGTGCTACAAGTAAACATTACAGCGCCCACACATGGGACAAATAACACTGATTAATGGTTTATACAAAGTGGCTGGCTTTAAGCTCCAGTAGGAGCATTGCACTCCCCCAGTGGGGAGCCAGGGACAAGGATAGTGGTTAGAGCTGGTGGTTCAAGGCAGCCCATGCCTGTGATACTGCCTCCAGACATTTGCTGCAGGAGCTCTTTGCTGTGCATCCGAGTCAAGGCCAGGAACAGTCCTACCGGGACATAGTGATGCCCAGGATGTTTGGGAGTATCACAGAACAGTACATGCAAAGCATGGAAGTACTTACTATTTATACTTTGTGTTGCTTTGTGGGATTTAACCCACTTAATCACCAGGCTAATTACAGCTGAAGCAGTGGGTGTCCTCACTGACACTGTCAAAGCAGGATGGGGATCCCAGGCAGGAGGAGCTTGCCTGCAGGTTGGAAGTGGCACCCGCTCCCATCAGCAATGTCTCCAAGACTGCACTGCTCAGCTGCAGGGGGGCACAGTGTTACTATCTGATACTAGATTTTACTGCTACTTCTTACTCCTGGCAAGATGCAGTCACACTGCACACAGAAGTGATTTTCACATGGAATTAGAGAGTTTGGGAAATAGTGGGCATTTTCTGCCCATTTACTGCAACACAAACTCCCCATGTGAGCCCACGCTGGGACAAATTAAGCCCTCTGACTCCTCTAGTTCCTGTCCCCCTGCCCAGCTGGCTGGCAACAGAGTGCCATAACCTGCTTTGTCCCATAGGGAGCAGGCAAAAGTCTCCATCAGGTGGGCAATCATTAACTGCCCGTGTGAGCCGGGGAGGTGCAAGGAGAAGCCGTCCTGCTCTGCAAATACACTAATGGCTCAAGTGGAGATTAGCAGGAGTGTGTTACCAGCCAACCTGGGCCAAGAAGTGACATGGTACCAGGGATCCAGCATGGTCTGACCAGCCTATACATCCCCTGCCTTTGGCTTTGCCACCGCCAAGGTCACCACCACAGTGCAACCAGCGTGACTTCTGAGGTTGTACTGGGATTGCATGGAGTTTCTGCTGGGACCTGGTGCCACGGGGTGGGAGGGAAGCCTGGGCTGCACAGCCAGTCCCTACCACCACAAGCAGCACCTCAGCCCACATCAAGCATTAACCCAGCAGAGGAAATGTTTAACCAGCCTCCAGGACCTCCCTGCAGCAGGAGGTGAAGCACCGTCTGCCTTCGAGTCCAGCCCCAGGTGACTTCAGCAGAGTAAAGTTTTGCCTGTGGACTGGGAGCCGGACATGACTGCCAGCGATGCTGTAGTCCCAACCCCGCGCTGAGAGTGGAGATTTAATAAAGGTCCAGGAAGGCAGACCACGCAGAGCTGTCTGCTCTGTCACTCACAGCTGCACCCAGGCTCCTCGGCAGGCAGACAGCGTTATCTCACTGTCACTGCACTCACGTCAGCGGGCGGCGTTGCACACCCAGGGAGAGCCAGTGTTGGCGCTGCGAACTCGCTTGACACGCCTGGGGCTTTTTAATACACAGGAGACATGTCCACACAAGAAAGCTCCTGGTGCCACAGCAATTGGCTAAAGAGATGACAGCCAGCAGCCAACATCACTAGCACAGTAACTCAGCAGCTAAAAGTCCATCTAATGAACAGCCCTGGTAACAAGGACTCAGCTGTGGGCTCCTCCAGAACCATTTTCCTGTTCCCAGTACTCATCAATAACCATACAGCTACTCACCAGTGACACTGCAGTGCCCATTCAGTACGGCATTATTTTCTCTTTACACGCACATTGAATGAGAAAACCATGTCATTCCCCCATCACAGCAGAGCCCAAGTCCCACGGGATGAGCCCTCTCTGCCACTCATGTACCAGAGCTGTTCCAGGGCTATCCCAGAGCCATGCCAGAGCTGCCTGGGTCTTCTGCCAGCTCCTGACTCAGGGACATGCTGGGCTCGCTCCTCTGGGGTGATACCTCCAAAGAAGACCCCTCCTGCAAACCCCTGCAGCATTCACAGCAACACAGGGCCAGACCATGTAGAGAAGATGCAATGGGTGATGCTGAAATGAGCTCCTCACGTCACCTTCTCCTAGGACATGAAGCCACTTCCTAAGACACACGGGAGCAGCTGGTGAATGACTCAACTCCTTGTCTGCAGGAGCCACTCCAGATAAACCTCATCCAGCAATCAACCACCCTCACAAAGTAACCTTCAGGGAGCTACAGGGGCAATACAAAGGCTTTTTGTTAATCTCAAAGACACAGGAGCACGGGGGAGATTGCTTACTAATTTAGATAGCAAAGAGAACTGTTCTACAAGGAGCTCCTAGAAAAAGAGCTTTGCCATGAAAAGTCCCTTGGTTCAGGACAGCACCCCACAAACCCATTTCTTCCTCCTCTCTGCAGGAGAGGAGCCCAGATGTGCAGCTGCTCAGGCACCAGGGTGCATCAGAAATATATCCAGAAAATTTAGCTGGCCTTTTTCTGATTTGTTTTACTCAGTCAAAAGCAGGTGTTGATGGATCACAGCCCTTTTCCATTCCCACATCTGCCAGCCATAACCACACATACTTGGGAGCTCAAAACAGGTTTAGATCGATGCTCTTTTCCCCCTTTGACACATCTCCAACGAACTCACAGACCTAAAACTTGTTCAAAGGTGACCCAAAGGGAGTAGGATAGATGTGCATCCATTTCCTTTTCCATTCAAAGTGAGCCGAATGGTATTTTTGGAGTGTGCAATGAGCAGCCAGGCCATGGGACAATGCATGATGTGAGGGGAGTCTGCTGGGCCACAAAAAGCTTGTGGAGCACACATGGGCAGTGAGGTCACAGCTTTAGCAGAAAACGTGCACAACCTCCTCACTTGAAGGCTTCTCCTTTGCCACAGCTTTGGTTCAGGTGCAAAAGCTGTGTGGGGTCTTCCAAACCTTGCCTCTGAGTAATCCACGGCTGGACAGGTTGGGCTGACCACACTCACAAGCACACAGATACACACCACACACATTGGAATGAGGACCAGCCTGCCTCTCCTCTCCTCCATCTGGGGCCCCATGTCAATTAAACTGAACAGCTCCTGGTCAGGACGTTAAAAATAATAATAATTTTTTTAGTTTCTGGTACCAAAGGACCAGCAACTTCTCCTGTGTTTCATCTCCTGTAATAGAGTAATACCTGTGCAGTCTTTTCCCATTTCTCTCTTGTCTTTTCTTCCAGAAAGAATATTCCGTTCAGTCCAAGGGTCTGAGTAGAAGCAAGAAGCCAGGGAGTGGCAGTTCAGGTGAGTGCCAGCAGCCTATGCTGACCCTCAAAGAGGTTTGGCAGCAAACTGGGAAGGACTGGGGCTTCTGCTCACACCTGGTGCTGCTGAGCCCTTGGCTGGGAAACGTGGCTGGGATAGGGGGAAATGTTGGGATGTGAAGAGGTGCAAACTGTGGAAAGGTGAAAATAAGTGAAAGAGTGCCCCTGTGCCCGTGAGAACGTGGCATCTTTCTCCAGCCCTTCACAGGGCCGGCAGTGTCAGGCCAGGACATGGTCTGGACCATTCACCCTTGGTGCCACAGAGTGTGAAGGTCACTGGGCACCCCAGAGGTGCCCCCTAGCTTTGCCTATTCTCTTTCTCTGGGTGGAAATGGTTTTGCTTCATCCCTGACCCTCTTGGGACTGGGACACTGAGCATCTGCAGGCTGGCACTGGGCAGCCTGGGCAGAACTGGACCATAGAACACACTGAAGAGCCAAAAGGAGTTGCTGGAGTGGTTTAACCCCTTCTCCTCCCCCACCTTTGCAGCCTTTGGTTTCCCAGGCTGTGGCAATTCAGAGACAGCCAGCATGGTACCTTCCAGCCAGAGTGATGATGGGGACAAGAAGCCCAGCTCAGGCAGGGGATACATCTCAGCAGAAGACGACCTGGGGCAGCGATGGTATGGCATCACACAAGCTCTGATGCCACCAGGACACGCGTGGCCCCGTGTAGGGGCTGTTTCTCCCTCCCGCAGCCCTTACCCCTGGGGTGCAGCAGCTGCTCCCCCTGGGCCGTGCAGCAGCTGGTGGATGACAGGGTGTTGCAACATGCCAGGGAATAATCACGATAGCTCGAGCGGTTGCCCTGGTGCCGGCTTGGCTGTTGCAGTGGTTGCTACAGAGAGTGGGCGTGCGGCTTCCTCTGGGGCGATCTGATTTCTCCAGGAGCGTGGTTAAGGCACGTTGAGGAGAAATTGTCCTCCTTGGAGCAGGGACACGACCTCTCCACCAGCAGCAGTGGCTGTGCCGAGCAGCCAGCTCGGGTGCCTGGGCACGCACAGAGCTGTTTGCTCTGGGGAGAAAAAGCGATTAGCTTGTTCAGCTATCCTGGGAAAACATCATCTGGCAACAAAGAGCAAAGGCAAGTTTTCAGGGCGGCAGAGGGACGTTTGGGACCAGCAGTGAGGAGCGAGCGAGGCCACTGGCTGCTGCTAGCTGAGCTGCAGCCCCCAGTGAGGTCCTTGTGGGGTGGCAGGAGCAGCAGAGAGGGAGCGCCGGTGCAGCAGCCACCTCCACGTGACCTTCCGGCCCTGCTGCCACCGCACAGACCGGGCAGGAGCCAGGCGGCTTCGTGGGACCGGCCAAAAGTCACCTGGGCGCGAGTGCAGCCGGGCAGCAGCGGCAGCCTCAGCCCCCACAGCCCCATGTCGTGGGGCACAGGGCAGCACCTGCCCCCCGGGTTCCCCAGGGCCTCGCTGCGGAAATCAGGTAAGCCCCGGGCCCCCAGGCTGCCCCGGGGGATCCCCGCTTCTCTGGTGCTCCCTTCTGCGGGGACGGGCTGTTGATCCCGTGGGATTGCTCTGCACTGCATACACAGTATGCACTTGGGACCCGGTTTTAATTTAATGTGAGATATCATGGTATTTTAATTCTTCAGTAGCTGGTTGAGAAGCTGCCCTTCTGCTTCTGCCTTTCCATATCCAACAAGAAATTCCCTTAGAACACCCATCCTGCAATTCAAACCTTCTTGGAGAGGCACTGGGCACTGGACAGGGGGCTAATGCAATCCCTACAAATCAACATGTGCAGAGATTCTCTGTATTTAACAAAATACCTTTGAACTAACTTTATGCATTCATTACTGATTGATGTGCATCTCTGTCATTGGCAGGCAAATGCGCAGAGCAAATATTTGGTGAGATATTAAAACTAAGTTTATGATTGTCGAGAAGGACTGCTAGGCATCTGCCACTGTCTAACAAAACTAAACCAGTGCTCCATATGCTGCTTGTGAAAGGCATGGGACGTCTTGGTGATTGCTAACAGACTAAGATCCCAGCCTTGCTATCTTTGCTTATCACAGTCCAAGGTAATTAAATGAAATGATTAACCAGCACACCCAGTCCTGCCTGCCAGCAGAGAGGCACTTGCTGTAGCCTGACAGTACAAGCATTTCCAGCTGGTAACTTCTACACCCCAGACAGCTCAGCAAGCCTCAAACCTGGTAGGATTTCTCTCTTCTAAATTTGCATGAATGCAAAGTTCAGCGGGTGACCATGGCGACATCCAGAGTCTTTTACCTTTGGGGTGGTGGCAGGTGGTGACACATGAGCAGCCCGGGCTGAGTACAGCACCTGCTCTGTGCTCCCTTAGGCAGATGCAGTGCTGGTGCAAATGGGGGACCCAGCCCTGGGGGCTGCAGCGCTGGCACAGGGCTCGGCAAGGGTAAGCAGGACTGAGGATGCTGGACGAACTGGGGAGACTGGCTATACTAGTGAGAGAACACTGGCTGTACTGGAGGGGAGTTCTGGCTGTGCAGGTGAGCAGCCCCATCCCCAGCATGTGCTCAGCAGAGACGCAGAGGTAGGAACAGTGGTGACACGTGGCAGCAGTGCTGGGAGCTGCAGGGATGTGTCCCCCAGCCCTGTTTTATGTTTCCATTAGGGTTTTCTCTGCCTTTCTGACCTTGTGACCCCATGGGGTTTATTTCTGACTGTCAGGGCTGAGTGAAGGTGAGGGGACCTGGGGTGTGAGTGCCTGCTGTGCTGAGGCAGCCACTTGATAGCCAGGAACTGTTTCCCACAGCAGCCACATCGAGTTACACTCACCCTATTGCATTATAAATACCAGAATTAGCCTTGCTTAATTATTTAAAACTATAGATTAAAAGCAGACAAAGGGTCTTTGACTCCTTCCCAGAGCACACATATCATTTATCAGAGGTACAGTCGCCTGGTGACAAGCACAGGGGAGTGTGCCAGGTCCATCGGTATGAAGTGCTCCCGAGCTGCTGGCACAGCTGGAACCAGAGGAGAGGAAAATCACAGTGAGGATGGGAGCTGGTGCCATCTCACCCAGGGAGGGTAATGTTTAACATCTGCCAATCTTTGGGCTCAGAACATTATTATTATTATTATTATCATCATCATCGTCGTCATCATTATTATAATTATTAACATCATCATCATCCATCACCAGGGCAGTAAGCCACCACAGTCATTAGGCTAATGTGAATTACAGGTACTTTGTTCCAGGTGGTCCATCCAGGTTGTCCACCCAGCAACACATGGATTTCTGGGGTGATAAGGCACATTCTGTGGGCTCAGCTGTGGGGTCTCACCCACCAAAGGACATCCAGGCACTGCAAGCCTCCCCATCCAGCAGCGCCTCCATCTCACTCACCAAAGTTGGCACCTGGGTGCCTCCCTCTGCCCTGAACCCACTGACCATGCAGAAAGGGGCTTCCTAAAGCAAGTGCCTGACTTTGAGATCAAATCTCTTGTCCTCCTGGGAGCTGATCCTCTGCAATGCGGGTGCACACCTGAAAGCTGCTGTCATCAGACAAAGCTTTGGGGCTTTCAGAGACTGATATGCAATTCTTTCCCATTTTGCTGACCCCAGCTATTCTGTTTAATTTTTAATTAAACTAGAAAAATTAAACTAGTTTAATTTTTAGTTAAACTAGAAAAATCATGCAAATTAGCAAGTGTCATCAACTGAAGAATCCAAAACCAAAGACAAAATTTCAGCTTCATTCTTTGTAGGACTTAACATACAGCATGACCTTTTCTGCCATTACTCTCTCACAAGAAAAGCTGTAGAGCCAAACTCCAGCTCCACTTCAGACACTGGAAATGTGTTGACAGAAAGTTCATACTCTAAAACGAAAAAAAAAAGTTAAGTTCTGTTTAACAGGGAGAAGTATGCAAGTGCTTAAAAGTAACAGAGGCCAGTTTAAAGATCCCACACACCTCCACCTGCACATGCAAACTCCTCCAGGGAGTGAGGACAGGCCCTGCTCCTCTCAGCCTTCCCAAGAGGGGAAGTACTCTCACCCTGAAGAGAGGAGGGCTCCCCAGGGACCAGATGTTACTGGGGTCTGTAGCCCAGAAAAGGGATGCTTTCCCCCATAATTGCAGTTAAAAGTGTCAGAAACTCACATTACCTCCCAGGCTCACCTTACTTGTGTAAATAGCTTTAAACCTGCTCTGCTGGCCTACACTGATGTGTTGGTTTTGCAGCTGCCTTACTTACGGGACGTGTATGACCAGCTGCTGTCAGCAGCCCTTCATTAATCTCTTGGTTCTTTAAAAAAGACGCATTCATTAATAAATCCCAGGCATACAGAAAAGCGGAGGTTCTTCCCTGTAACCAGAGTTTGAAGTGATCATTTCTGCTCAGGAAGTGGTCTCTTGGGTCAGTGGTTTTACAAACCCAGATCCAGGCCTCTGACCCTGGACATCCTGAGGTTTTTGTCCAGTCTTATCCCTACTACCAAGTAACAGTGTCTCACAGGATTACAGACAGCAGTGTCCTCTGAGTACAGATCCTATTCCCAAAATAATGCCTTCTGACTGTTTTTACATGGGTGATATTTCACAAAGGCCCATTATCTGCCCAGAAATGGATGCCAATACAATATTTTTAACAAAAGCAGTTTGATCATCATCTGGCCCTATTGACAAAACTCTTCTGAGATGCCCTAGTTGGAAAATCAGTTCTCAAATGACACAGACAGCAGAAACAAAACACTGTGAGTTACATTTGCTTTCTAGATTTCAGCTAAAGTTGAACACTGACCTGCGCTGCAGAAGGCAGCATTGACATCTTTGCAGTTAAGGGATGCAGGTGGCATGGAAAAGGGCTGAGGGACGTGCAGGGTTAAAATGAGATGTCAGAGCAGGCAGGATGTCAAGAAGACCTTGGGAAAACGGAAGTCAGGCATTTCACATAAAACCTGCAAAAAGCAGCTGCTGTCCTGCTGCACCCTCCATTCTCCTGTACAGGTGCAGGTTGAAAGGTGCTGGGCAGGACCCCAGACCTCCACTCTACAGCTTTCTAAACCCAACAGCTATGGATTAACTTCATTTCCAACCTGTTTAGTTTTTCCCCTTGTAAAGAACAGCTGTAGCCATGTAGGCAGCTGTAAGCAGAGCTGCATCCCTCAGGTTACCCGCCCTTTCCAGGACTGTTAATCCCTTTAACATTCCTGGGGATTATTTCCATCCCAACAGGATGGTAGCACAGGCTGCCTGCAGCAGTGCACAGTCCTGATGCAGAGGGGGTCACGGGGCAATCCACCACCAGGGGACAAGTTGTTTAATCCTAAATAAATGCTCTGTGAAGGGCATCTCCTCCTTGTGAGGGAAAACCGAAAAGCAGCAGCAGCCAAAGGAAGCATAGCCCAGCTCCAGCCATGCCCAAACCCTCATGACCAATGCCTGTCCTTGGGCATGAGCCAGTCCTTCACCTCCTCTTCCCACCTCCTCTTCCTCCTGCTCTCCAGGAGCAAGCTAAAAGCTTCCTCCTTGTTCTGGGGGGCTGCACAAAAAGCCACTCAGCACCCCAAGCAGCACGCCCTGTTTTACACTCCTAGTAGAGCATATTTAATATATATTTGCAGCATTCATGCTTTCAAAAGCATTTAGTGCTGCACCAAAGCTGCCTGATATCCTGTTTCCCAAAAAGATTGCGGCTGAGCATGATCAGAAGTGGAAACAATTTGTCCTAGGATTGCAGAGTGATGACTTTATTGCAACTGTCCCAGGAACTAGGGGATTTATAAGTATTTCCAGGTGGTCTGAGCAGGAATTTGGGCTTTGCTTTAGGTCAGAACAGGCCAAGATACTAAAATATTATTTTTCTTCTCCAGTCAGTCCCACACCCTGGGGAAGGAGGGTGGCTGGTCTCTGGGCCACCTCAAGATGCTTAAAATTCCCTGTGTGGTCTCCTAGAAAACTGATAGAGACTGGAGGCTCATTTCACAGCACAGTTGAGAGAGAGGACATAACTCCATGTGTGACGTCCAAGTACCTGCCGGGGCCCTGGCATCCTCATCCTGGCAG
The DNA here is from genome assembly GCA_013389985.1 of Dryoscopus gambensis. NCBI lineage: Eukaryota > Metazoa > Chordata > Aves > Passeriformes > Malaconotidae > Dryoscopus > Dryoscopus gambensis. Next base: position 53,408 of record WEIT01000233.1, read on the forward strand.
TCTTGCTTTTTACTAACAGAAAAGCTGGAAAACACACCTTCCCTAGAAAGCCTCGAGCTTCTAGAAATGAGGAAAGGGAAAATACCTAAAAGCAAGCAAAAGCCTGGGTGTGTTGAAGCAAAAAGAGGTACTTCTTATAAGCAACACTCCAAAGCAGACCTATTTAAAAGGTCACACTGTCTTCCTCAGTACAGCAGAGGGTATTAACATCCACATGTAGTTTTTGTTTATATCTTGCCAAGAACAAAATAAAAATGTCCAACACCTTTTGCTGATTTATGATGGTGGCCAGGGAGGTGCCAGAGCAGAGCCTTGTTCATTGATCTATGGCTGAATCATGCAAAAACAGACATCCTGCTGTAAATTGACTGCAGAGACCTGGCTTGATTTACACCTCCAGCACCATAAATAATGACGAAAAGCAGCCTGATAGCACTCTGTCTCTCCTATATGGACATGCATTACATCAGGTCTCAGAGATGACAGATCTACTCCCCGACCAACATTTTGCACCAGGTTCTATTTGCCAACCTGCAGGAGAAAGGATGCCCCGTCCTTACCCCCAGCATAACCCCAAGCTGTGTTCCAGACACACCAGTGTTTTTATATTCTCATTTTTCTTTTTCTATACAGTGGAAATGAAGACATTCCTTGAATTGTTCCAAGCTGAGGGCTTCTGAAGGTTTAAAGTGCTATTCTTGTAGAGAGGTTCAAGGCTACCCTTCCAGTCCCAGTCAGGGCTTTGACTTTGTCCCCAGGGCAGCAGTACAGACACCCAGGGGAAGCCAAACCCTAGAGGCGGATGTCTGCGCACCCCTAGGCACATCTAGTGCAACGAAAAGCAAGCACAGAGGTACCTGCTGAGTCCTGGCCCCCACAGTTTATTGAGGCAAATTGCACTCCTCATGAGGACTTTCACATGCTGGTTTAACAAAACTGGGCCAGAAAAGCTTCCAGTCCACTTCAGTTCCTCCCCCTCCTTCCTTCCCAGTTTTTTCTTAATTTGTACTAGTTTAAGGGAAAAATTCCCCATCTGCCTTCAGTAAATAGGTTGATAAATTGCTGCTTCTTTGCAAGCCTCAGTCATGCAACGTTAAATTGCTGCAGCCTGGAAATAGCCACATGAGCCCATCCAAAACCTCCAGGCTCACCACAGTACTCCCTTAAAATGCCACATAAGACAGAAGGGGTGCCCTTCCCTGATCATCCTGAGTGTCTGGGGAAGCACCACAAGCCCAGACTGAAGGCCTGGATGACACCATTCCATGGAGTGTGCCTTGCTGGGTGTTAGACCTATGTGGATGTGGGGAAAGCCTGCCCAAGCAAATCTCGCAGGATCTGGGTCTTGGAGTAGGGAAGAAGGGACTCCCACTCCTGAGTTGCAAAAGGAAAACCATACATCATGGAGGCAGGTGAAAACAGTATTTAATAAATACTGCATCAGTACTGCAGTGCCCCAAGAGTTAGCACAGCTTAGCAACCGGACCCAAGAGCTAATCGGTCCAGAGAAAAATACCAAAGCCACTTGAGTTTCAGCCATTTACACGCTTAGGTTGGTCCTTCAGGCTTGGTTGGCTGCATAATCCTTCCACGCTTGCTACTCACTGCATTATCCCCTAGCAGAGCACATCAGGTGGATTTAAGATAGACAAATCAAAGATGGACATGTCCCAGCCCTTCTCCTGACATGCATCAGGATTTGGTACCACAAAAGCAAGTGTGGGCATCTGTGTCACTGGAGGCAGCTCTGGGCTAAACAGGAACAGCAGGAAAGGCCAGTGGGATGACACGGTGACACTGAGCCTAGTCTATTAACATAGCTTCCAAAATCAGTATTTCCATTAAAAACACCTGGCATTTTATTGAAGTTACTCCATGAAGAGACCTTTTTGTTTGAAAAATGAAGATATAGCTCTGCCATTTGAAATAGGAGTTCAACCATTTCATTCATGCCAAAAAAATGACAAACAAACCTTTGCCTTTATACCTTCCTTCCTTCCTTGTCTTTTCTCTGCCTCTTCTGTGAGGGAAAAAAAAAAAAAAGAAGTACAAGAGAAAAATGAAGCAATTTTACCCCAGTGAAAATCTGATATGTTTTCTCATTGTTCAAAACCTAGCTTTCATCTAACAAAAATTAGCCATGAAATTGCACTGCCTTAACCCTTGGCTGTTTTTCAGTCCCTGCATCTCTCTGGAAGGCAAGGCTGAGCTCCCAGTTTCAGCCTGGGGAGTCCAGCCCCATGAGAGTTTGAGTCAGCCTGGCACTTGCCACCAAACATCAAACCACACCACCTTCCCTTCTGCCAGCAGTGATGTGTGATCCTAGAGGAAAATAATGCGATACAAAAAATCACTGGTTCCAGCTTCCAAGTGCCCTTTAAATATGTACCGAACTATTCACCCCAATTACACTCCTGTAATGGGCTCTGATTTGTTTTCCTTTATTCCCAAAGCAGTAGGGCACTGGCCACATTAACATGCAATGAGAAGTTGTTTGATATTGAATCTTTTCTTCAGCAGTATTATTCCTTACACAATTCTGTTTGATTGCAATCCACTTCACATTTTTAAGTGCTTACTGACTATGAAAGAATGACCTAGCCTGCTTTCTCTTGGCTTTTTTTACCGATTTCTCTTTTAGAAAGGTTTTATTCCTTTTATATATGAGATTGAAATAAGAGAAAGAGGCAACATTACTGAACAACTGTTTTTCTTCCAGCTCCATCAACCCATATAACTTCACACTAGGCCTCAAAAATACTGTAATAATGAGACACTTAAAGACGTGAAGCTGCCTACACCCTTTTCCTGGGACTTTTTGTTCTTACTGGTAAACTTCCAAATTTTTCAAGTGAATAGTCAGGAATAAATTGCTCTTTCTGAGCCCCTGATTAGACCATACACTGAATAACTGAAGGCAGACCTACTGTGCCCCTCATTTAAAGACGCAGCCCACCACATGCAGTTTGTCTTATACCTTGTGTTTTGCACTCACTTTGTATAGGAGTTTTTTGTAAAGAGAAAATGTAAAGGACTTGGAAACCATCAACAGTGAGCATGCCCTGTGGTTTGCCTGAAATCCAAGCTGCCATCCCTTCCAAAACAGTGGGCTCTTGTTCTTACATGCAGAACATACAAATTATTGCAGCATGATCACAGACTGCATGGGCAAAGGATGCTTTTTTTGGCACTGAACTCAATCCTGATGATTAGGTCAGCAGGATATCAGCAAAATCTTTCCTTGACAAGAGGTTTCAGATACAGCAGGACTTCCTCAGGCCAGTGTTTCAGAAGCCCCTTAAATCCCACAGCATCCTCTTGTGCTATGTGACCAATAGCCTCATACAGAATGCCCAAAGCAGCAGCTCAACAGAGTCCACATCCATGGCTGCTTCCAGTTTTAGTTAGACCTATTTTACATTATTTAATCCTTGGCACTAAATTCTGCAGCCACTGAAGCAAGTGGCTGGCATGTAATTTAAGTGATCTAATTAATATGTGTCTCATCAACAATGCAAAGGGAGTATTTTTAAAAACCTCTAAAAATCCCACAGCAGCACATGAAGGCATGTGCACTCAGACACTGACACGGGTGTCGAGCAGCCAGGACAAGCACCAGCTCTTCTCCTCTGCCTTGCCCAGGGTTCTCACACCAAGCAGAGTGAGATTTCTCATGCAAACACCTCATTTTTTCTTCCAGCATCGATGTACACGGAAATACAGCGGGAGCGACCAGATGGTGGGAATATCCTGACTCACCCAGACTACATAGATGGAAACCCAGACCTCATCAAACCTAAAAAGCTCCTAAATCCTGTAAAAGCCTCGAAAAGCCATCAAGAGCTGCATAGGGAGCTGCTGATGAACCACAAAAGGTAAGAGGAAGTCGCAGCCTGTCACTGGAGCAGTCCAAGAGGTGCTGAGCTGTCAGAGCTCAAGAGCTGAGGCACAGGTCCCAGTGACAGACTGCAAGCTGGAAGGGCACGATAAATCCCCTCACTTGCAAACACAGTATCCTGTCCTCTTTTGCTGTATCATTTCCTCTTTTCTCTGATGTGACCATTTCTTTTAGAAGAAAAGCAGAACAAAAAGCCCCTGCTCTGCCATCCTGAAGCATTGGCTGGCACTTTTTAGAGTCACAAGCACTGGGAGATGCAAGGCATCCCTACAGCCCGTTTTTGGTGTCCCTTGGAGGTTTTCTGGTTTTTCTGTCTCCATCACTGATCTGCCAAGTCCCTAGCAATGTACAGCATTCCTGGGCAGTTGAAGGTCAACCCAGAGGCAGGAAGAGGTGCAGGCTGGATGCAACCATTGAAAGCTGAGGTAGCAGTGGAGTGAGATCATCTGGACAAGAAGGCCACTCACCAACTCCCTAAATAGCAAATGGGTAAAGACAGGCTAGAATTCATATTCCTGACTTCCTACCCCATCACCCCAATTTAACTCTTTTGGGGTACAGATACAACATCAGGAAAATCATACCAATGATCAAGACCCTACAACTGCATCATTCCTTTGCAACTTGCAAACTTGCAACTAGCAGGCAAACTGTCTGAACATCAGTGCAATAAAATCATATTCTGCTCAGAGGCTTTTAAGCACAGCAAGAAATCTGCTGGCTTTATATTGACATTTTCTGAACACCCTGAAATACCCTGACACAATAGCTCTTTGGCTGCCTAATTAAAAGGAGCACAGCCTCTGTTCTAAAGGACTGCAATCATCACAAGAACCAGACACGTATATTAATTCAGTGAACAATCAAGCCTGCCAGCAGGGTGCATTAATCAATACTGGCACTGGCTGGGCTTGGGTTTGATTTGATTTTCCCAGAATCAGAAGAATTTCAGGGACCTTTCTCTGGCATCAAGGCAGATGTCACTATACCAGCCAGATGTTTTTAAAAGTCTCTGGCTTGAGAGTGACCATCTCCTCCCTAGTGATACTGCTCAGTTTAAAGGGTCACCCACCAGCACTGGCTTTGATCTCACAGAACATTATTCCAGTCTAACCATGGTGGAACAAAGGAACAAGAAATCCCTGCAGTGGAAGCAGCAGAGAGGAATGGCAGTGAAGGAGGTGCAGACCCTGCGGCATCAGAGCTGCACTGCACACTGGCAAGCACAAAGTACATCATGTCTTTGTGTTCCAGTTCTGTGCCTGCCCCCATGTCACATCCACGTGTGCCACCAGGTACTGGCAGCAAGCAGCTCCACCACAGCCATCCTGCACCACCTACTCATGTGGCCCCTCTCAAGCATCAGTTTATCCCTGTTTTGGCTTTGACCTCCCAAGTATTTTTCAGCAAATACGTGAAACAAACCCTACCGCAAAAAGTAATCCATTGTTGCTGGTTTCTTGTCACTCTCAAATCCACCAGTTTTGCTTCCTGCTAAATGTAACCATAGAGGGAGAGAGGGGAGAAGGAGAGAGAGAAGGAATTACGACTTGCTCCTGTTTCTGCTTTGGTTGGTTTTTCCCCCTCAAGCATCAGGGAGAAGGAACACAAATCAGCAGCTTGTATAACAAAATCCTTATCTTAGTCAACACCTCTGGGCACTAACAACACAGGCTGATTAAATCAAAGAATAGTAACAAATCTACAGGCAACATTGCAAGCTGTGTCTCCAGGAAGCTAAGGCAGGTTTTCCTTCTCTCAAGCCTTGGGAAGAGCAATTTTGCAGCATCCAAGTTGTTCCTGCTTTCAAAAACCATCATGAAAGCTGTGGGGCCAAGGCAAGGGCTGCCTTCACTGATGTTGCTGTGAACTTTGTCCTGTCATAAAGCAAAAAAAAAGAAATTACAATAGGAAGTATCATTAAAAGTGGTACTGGAAGGATGCAAGCACTGGGCCTCAGGCAAGCTGTGACAGTGCAGAGGTTTGCTGCATCTGGAGAGGATGGTTCCTCTCTCCTGCCTGCCAGTTCAGCTTCTCGTGATGGGAGGTACCACCTCAGCACCTGCCACCCTGCCAAGAAATCCATAGCCCATAGGGTTTGATGCCTCCAGTTTCAAACAATCTTGGCCAAAACCAACCAGCCTTTGGTCAACAGAGACCTCCTGGTGCTGAGGAGGAGCTTTATATTAACAGCATTCTGCAACCCCCTGCACCCTGGGCAAGCCCTTAGCACAGGCATGGGGTGGTGCCCTCCTCTCTCAACACAGACCTGCGCCCACAGGAACACCAAACACCACCCATAACTACTCTGATAACTGCTTCAGGTATGGCAATATCCACAGTGTGAGGTTTCTGAAATTTGTTCAGGAACACCTTCCATCTCTTTACCACACATTTGTGCCTTGCCTGCATGGCCCTGCTGTGTCTCCTCTCCTGTGATTCCACCCCTCCCAGAACAGGGGTTCACCTGAGATGCATCAGGTGGCCAAAGGGGAGTCAGGCACCTGCGCCATCAGCAAACCCTCCAGCTTCTAGGAGAAAAGGACAGTTCATTTTGGCCTCTTGATCCAAACTATCCATGTCAGCAGAGGCGTCGTCAGCCCTCAGCTGCGAAGCAAAGCTTCAGATGAAGCAAAGCTTCAAAGCTTCAGATGGGATGCGCGGGGAGGGAAGGAGATGCCAGGACAATTACTGCAGCCCAATGACTACCCCTGCTGGTGAGAAAAAAATCGTCATTATTTCACATGTTATCAACGCCGCTGAATCTACACCTGACACCGTTAAAACCAGTAACAGCAGGAGCCTACGGAAGGTCCCGTTTTCACAGCCGACTCAGACAGCTGTGGTACCCTGGGACCAGCACAACTTCCAGCACCACACGTGCCATACACGAACAGCAACCTGTGCCCACCCCAAGCAGGCAGCCTAAGGCACCATCAAACACCCTCAAACCTTGTGGATTGATTTGTGGGTCAGGGCTGGTTCGTGGATCAGGTCTCCCATGTTTCCATTTAGGACCAAGACAAGCTTTGGGGTCGCCAGGCTGGCAGTGGTTACACCCCAGGTGCAGATGCTCTGGCCCTCATTTATCTGCTTTTTATCCACAGAGGTTTGGGCGTGGAGAGCAAGCCAGAGCTGCAGCGAGTGCTTGAGCACCGACGGCGAGACCTGCTCATCAAACAAAAGAAGGAAGAGGAAGAGGCAAAGAAATTGCAGTCTCCTTTTGAAAAAGAGCTATTAAGGAGGCACCAGAGACTGGATCAGGTAGAACTGAGCTTTCAGCCACCCTTGGGTTATCCTAACCACCCAACACATGGCAGAGGGGAGACAGGCAGGCTGAGGCTCAACCCAAGGTATAGCACTGCTGCCCCTCCATAAAACAGGAGCCAAAGTAGATCCTCCACTGCTGCCTCACACAGCACTCTTGTCCTCACAGTGGGATCCACCGTGCTTGTACCACTTCACCCAGGACCCCCACTACACACCACTGCCCCAGGTCTCCTCTGTGTCCCACACAGTGTCTGTGGGGTGTTTTTTTTTCCAGCTCAAAGAATCCTAAACTGCATGGGGGCTATTGCAGCACCCACCACAGGAGGGCTCAGTATCCTGCAGTATGGGGTGAGAGGCCACAGATGTGCTGGAAGAAACATTGCTGCAATCTCACCCAAACTGTTATGGGGAACATTTCCTGTACCCTGGCCAAAATTCTGCCTGGGGAAAGCGATATTCACAGTGCACTTGACAGCAGCACAGACATGCCCCGGGTGTGCTTGCCCTCTTAGCCAAACCAGTGCAAGCAGTGAGCAGGCTCATTACTACCGGGAATAAGGTCATTGCCTCTCCTACTTGCCAGTAGTTGCACTGCAAAGGGATGAAACCAGTTTGTTTAATTAACAACACAACAACAATGCCCATCAAGCTGAGATCACTTGAAAATCAAAGCCTGGCACTCTCAGAGAACAAGGAATATGAAACAAGGTGGTTTAGGGAAGATACATAAAGACTTCACTTAGAAAAGTAAGACAGTACAATGACATACCTCACCTTAGACAATACCTAATGCTGAGAGCTTTTCCAAGCTCATAGGCCTCCTTTGCTGGGAAGGATTCAAACCTTTTCCTCCCTCTCCCATGCCAGGACTGAAGTGAAGCCCTACCCTGCTTTTTTGATGGAGATGTTCCTCCCTGGAGGAAAGAAAGAAATTAATGTTTGAGCAGGACAGAAGAAGAGACTAAGGGTGAACATAGGTTTAGTATGATGGCTTGTCAAAACAGAGCCACAACATGTGCACTACATACTCATTCAGCTTTGGTCAATAATAACTGGACCCAGCAATAATGAAGCCTCCTGTTTTAACATAGCTGATGCCCTTTTGTCCTTTCATGTGAACAATGAATTCTTTCTTACAGCTGGAGAAAGAGCAGGAGAAGCAGGAAGACCATGCACCAGAATTCATTAAAGTCAAGGAAAACCTGAGAAGAACATCAACAGTGACAGGGGACGAGAAGGCAGCGTAGCTTCTGCCAAAACCCATCGGGATCCTACCAAGACCAGCGCCAACACCCCCACTGAAATCTCTGTACATGGTGGACATTCCCAGCCATGCCACCGGGGCTACTTGCGGTTATTAACACTTGCTCCAGTAAAAAGCACAGGAAAGGTTTTCCCAGACCAGGAGGGAATCACTGTGGAAAAAGTGCAGTATTCACCAAAGTACTCACACAAGTGGATGCAGAGGGAATGGTGTAATTTTCCCCCCAGACTGTGGGTGCACGCTAATCACCAGCTAACTCTTGGTTAACTCTAGAGACACAGCATTTAAATATTTAAAACAGGGAAGTCTGTGTAGAAACAGCTTGGGGGGCTCCTGCTTCTTCCTGGAGGCAGGTTTGCCAGGCACAAGGGGACAAGAGGGTGCAGCTGCAGCTCTGGAGAGCCTCTTAGAAACCTGGTAACTAAAAGGGACAACCTGTGTATTACTGAGAACAGCCCAGGTGACCATAATGGCTTTCCCAAGGGTCACTGGCTTTGCACCAGTGTGCCAGTCAAGCCTGGCTGAGGCTGTGTGTCTCAGCAGCACACCTGTACTATCAGAAAAACCAACCTTTGTGTGCCCTTACCAGTGCAGCACAGGCAGGTGCAGCTATACTTCATAAGCACCTTTAAACTGCATTTCAACCCTGTTTGAAAGTGGCTTTTTAGGCAGTTCCATGCTCAGGCAGAAAATACACTGGGCTGTTCCATCAGTACCCCAGGTGGAAGGTGGATGCTCTGTGGAGAAAGCAAAGGCTGGGTGTTCCCAGCATGGGTGTCCATGGAAGCGTGCAGTGACCAGGCAGCAGATTCCTGTGGATGCAGCAGACAGACAAACTGCTTCTTGCCCCTGCACTACTGAGCTTCATCCCCTCGCCCAGCAGCTGGACATGTGCTGCCATAGGGACCCACAAGAAATGTCCTGTGATGGAGAGGGGGTGATGTGGTCATGTCCCACCGGTGCCAGGCTATCCTGTTAACCACCCTGCACCTGCACGCAGCTGATACCTGTAGGCACCAGGGGTTACAGGGCATGTAGGTCCTAACGCAAAACTACTTGTCAGTGCTTCTCATCTCCTTTTCCAGAGGTCAGAGCTGCCTCATTGCAGTTGCTACATTGCAAAGCTAAAACTCTTCTTGCTGCTGGTATAGCCAAGCTGAGGTGGATGGTGCATTTGCACCATGTATGGACAGAGCCTGTCACACTCAGGGGGCACCCGTGCCCTGGGATATCCACATCCAGAGCTAGAAGTGTGTTTTCAGGAATATTTCAGCTTCTTGCTTCTCACATCAACCCTGACACAAAGCCTGAACAGCATAACTCACCAACTGTCTTTGGACACTGAATCTTGAACGGCCTCAATGGACCTCGTCAGCTGGGCAGGTAATACCTGGTTAATCAACATTTACTATCCACATCTTCAGTGGATCTATATGTAACTTAAGGGAAACTGGGCATTTATACATATTTATAAAAAAGTTACTAATCCATTCTCTAGTCTCCTGGTCCAGTTGGATGTTTCATTTCAGAGGGCTGTTGCTTGACCTGGAAGCTTGAGTAAAACATCTGAGCCACATCACGTGTCAAGAGCAGTGATACAGGTATGGAGCTTCTGTGACAGACTGGACTATAAAGGCCCTTAACTCAGCTTCAGTCCTCGAGCACCCCATCTCATGGCACTGCCTCTGCTGTAGTTTTTAAGACCCTTGCTCATATGCTTATTCTAAAGATGATTTTATTTCAGAAATCCAGTGCATGTCGTCACTATGGGTCAAACAAGATTTGAAAGGATCTCTCATGTTATTTCCAACTGTGAAGCTTTTTATACAGGTTATGATTAAAACCATAAGGAAGAAGCAGCATCCAGTACTTTTTCACATGGAAAAAAAGCCAAATTTCTCCAAGGATAAAAAGGTGTTGCTAAGGATGCTTGTATATAGCTGTAAAGAATGCTGCATGATACTCCATAGATAACGTCGGTGTAAGTAACAAGCCAGAATTACCGTGCTGAGGTTTTGTGAGGAGTTATGGCACAGATTAAGTAACCTTGATCAAAGAGCTCAGAAAAATTCAGCAAATTAATTTGTAATTTTGCCACGGATGGAAATGCACTCCAGGAGAGGCAATCTGTCACTCCATATGCACCAGTGAAATCAGTGTTATCAGCTCACCCAGGCTGGGACAGGGGCATTTATGCAAGTCCTTGGGTGGGAGCCATCCAGTAAGGTCAGGAATGAAGAGGCAGAAAGGACTTTGCTGCTCTTCCTAAGTATTCAAATATTACCTGGAGGGGAAAAATAAATCAAGGTGCCTCCCTTTGATGGGGTGTCCAGCAAGCACAGAGAGGGGCTGCACACAAGCAGGTGGTCCATTGTGGCTAAGGGGTGTCTGGGTCATTTCCAGCAGGTGTCCCGAAGGGCAAGGGAGGGCCAGGTCACCCTGTCCTAACTCAGTCGGGGCTAATAGAGTCACAAGAAATCCTTCCAGCAGTGCAGAGACTGCAGAAAGCCCCGACCCAGCTGCCCACCAAGACCCTGCGAGCTGTGAGCTGGACCCGCCAGCAGGGGCAGCCAGCCAGCACCCTGGGGCACACATTAGGGCACACACAGCTTCAACCCTGACTAGAGCTCCAGGCTCCAGCCCTCGGACATGGCACATGGGAAATTATCCTTTTACTGTTGAAGTATTGGCTTAAACATCACAGCATTTTCCAGCACAGCTCTTCTCACCCCTCTGAACTGGCTGGGCTCAGACACAGAGGCCGTACAACTTTCACTGATGCTCTTGTGCTTCACGGCAGAGCCGTGAGAAGGTGGCACCCTAAAAAAAAATCAGTGTAGGAATCACCAGGAAGATTTTGGGGTATCTTTGTCTCTCCATTTCTTTTGCATTAATTTTTTCCCTGTGCCCCTAAAGCACATTCCTGAATAAAACTGGTGTATCCAGAAGATACAGATTATGGGAGTATTGATGGAAGATAATTGTTTGCACTGTGTATGTTGCTTATATGTGGTATATAGTCTGTGTTCTGTGTTGGTGCTTATACATTTATATAAAACTGTATGTAACGCACCTCTACCGAATTAACTCACGGTTTAATGTGGACACTTCTGAAGAAATAAACTAAATGATGATCATATATTTTGCTCTTTTCCACAAGGAATTGAAAAAGCTCCAAGGATACAAACAGACAACAGCCAAATAAACTGAATGAACATAAAAAACAGTGAAGTCTCACACCAATTCCTTTGTTAATGTTGTGTTAACTTGCTCACCAGTGAGCTCTTTTCATCACCTGCACCCAACACTGCAGCCAGTGCTTATCCCCAGACAGCATCTCAATTTGATGAAAGTATAAGGACACACAAATTGTGAATCAGTCTTTGTGAGCTGAAATTTCCAATCTGATTTCTAACTGACTGTGGATGCCCACCTGCCTGGCAGGGTAAAATCCACACAAAGCCAAGGAAATACATCCTTGGATTTAATTTAAAAACACATTTTTGAACTGACAAGTAATCCTCACACTAATGAGCCTATTTCATTATTTTTAAACATTTTTAAAGTTGCTTTAGCAGCAACCAAAAACCACAGATTTAGTAGATAAGAAAAAGAGATGATGCTTCACATGTGCAGGCCACACTCACCATGGCTCCTGAGAGCCAGGACTAAAACTGAATGCAGTGAAGCAAATGAAAAGGACTTCCCTGTCTCATTAGCAGCATCCTTATCAGCACAGATGCCAACATCCCACTCAGAACAAGGCAGCAGTGATGCTTGGATGCATTTCTCTGACACCAGGTGTCTGCTGGTGTTGCCACACTGGGAGGTACGTGGTGTTCCTGACCCTCCACACCCTGTGGCATTGGTGTGGCCAGTCAGCTCCTCGCTGGGGGTGAGATCTCATTTGCCAAACCTGTTCTTCAGGCCAGGTTTCCAAAACATCCTCCCACCTCTTTGATGCTTACAATAACAGCTCCCTTGCTACCCTACCATGGCAGGTTGTGTACTTCATTTCCTGGCATAAACCTTTCAAAGGTCTTTCAAACCTTTCAAAATCTTCTCTAGGCCTTTAGTTAGACATGAGACCAGGACACTCATGCAGGGCTTTGTAAAATGCTTTACCAACCTTTCCCAGCCCCAAGCAGTGAGGTTTCAATGGGCTGTGCCCCAAAACTCCTTACAGTGATCACACACCTCCTTCCATGCATGGATGCCAATGGTAGTTGTTCATTGTAACAGTTCCTCTTCTGGGGAAGAGAGTAAGAACCAATCACTTCTGCTCTTTAAAGATAAAAACCTTTTAGCTATGCTCAAACTGCTCCATTGCCTGGAATTTCTCTTACTGCCAGAGTTTTCAATACTAGCTTTCCTCTTATCCAGGTCATGCTGAGATCTCCTATGCACTCACTCCTGAATTGCTCCTAGATAATTTGCTGTAGTGAAATTTCCTGCCAAGGAACACTTACATTTTACTGCCTGATTTACTCCTCGTGACTGCCTCAGAAATGGCAAGTTCTGGTTTTCTTCATCAAGCCAATGGTACCCTCAGACTGGCCCTGGCTGAACACCCTTTCTCAGGAATCCACCTCTGCCTATCCTAGGTATTTCTCCATACTTAGATAATTTCCCAAAATTATCTAAAACTTCCACAGATTGAACGGTTTTGTGTTAATGAAAGCATTATATGAAATCTTGAATTGGCCATGATACTGGTGAGATTCAGCCTAATGAAAATGGGAAAAAATGCAAAATTATCAGCAACATAATAATAAGGATGTGTTCCAACACACCATGACCATGACCAGCTGCTCTTGTGGGTTTTGTTGGTTCTCATCACAGCCCATGAGATCTCCGGGTATCCACAGGCACTTGGAGCCGAGCTGGGTGTGCAGCTCCAGTGGCTCTCCAGCTCAGAGCTCACTAACTCAGACTGGCAATGACCTACTCAGGCAGCACTTGAGCCTGCCCAAATATAAATCTGCATGAACATCAGGTTGCAAAGAGATTCAGGGACAGGCTTTTTCCAATCTGTCATGTCTCACCCTCCCTTCAGGAGAGCCAGACCCACTCACTGAATTGCAAACAGCCCTCAAGAAGCACAAGGCCAAGCATTTCTGAATCCAGCAGAAGGAAATGTAAGAGCAAATGGAGAAATCCCACGGAGCACTTCAGAAGGATGTACTGCCACCCAACCACTCATGACCCTGAGTCACTGTGGGATACGATGCTTTGCAGTATGGACCAGAATACAGCACATCCACAGGACACCCTGTCGCTCTGGGAGTGTGACGGAGCCACAAGGCATCTTTAATATACCAGAGTGATCCCTATCACACCTTCCACTGCCTGTGAGCCACTCACTGCATTGCAGTCGGCTGCTCTCATTGACTGCTGCTCCTCGTGGCTGCTGGGCTTGGTTCAACAAACTCAGTTCCAGGCTTAAAATTACCGTTACCCAAAACTACATGTGCTTTTCCCAACCTTTGCTTAACTTCCCATGTTAAAACCAGCCTTCCGGAATGTGAACCCCCACACGTTCCACCTCAGTCCTTGACAAAGCAGTTTCCAGCGTGGGTCTGCAGCGACAGCAGAGACTCATCGAAGAGCTGTGGCAGGGGGGAATCCTCTGCTGTATTCCTCTCCCGTTAGGCTCCTCCTGCTGTAGGCAGGGTGAGCGGGGTGTGAGGGCTGTGAGCTCCCATCTCCTGCTCACGGGGCACCAGCAGGGTCAGACTCAGGACCGCCGGAGGTGAGCGCAGCACATCCCCCGTGTCAGGCTCCCTCCGCCCCCGGCACAGCCCCGCATTCCAGACCTGCACCCCAAGCTGCGGGAAGGGCTGAGGGCAGTGCCAGGACAGAGCTGGGAAAACCCTGAGCACGTCAAACCCCCAGGCAAGGGGCAGCGCCAGCCCGAATGGTGCTGCTCTCCACCCGGAGCAGGCTACGAAAACAATGAACCAAAATTAAAAACACCAGGAGAAGGGCAGGGTGTCAGTTTGGTGACGAAGGTGGAAGTGCAATCTCCAGCGCGCCAGCTGCCTGACGCGGGATCAGAAACAGTCCTGCTTTGAAGCGCAGAGCCCTCTGAGCGCTGGGAGCTGTGGGATTTTCCTGCCTGCAGAGGTCAGCGCTCGCAGGAGCACCCGCGGCCCGCGGCGCCGGCCCCGGGGACAAGGTCCCCGCACAGGGCTCAGGAGCCGCGGCCCAGGCAGGGAAGCAGCAGCCGGACGGCTCCGCGGAGGACGCCTGAGACGAGGTACGTGGGGGGCTGCGTTTGCACAGAGAGAAGAGAATCGCGTTTTCCTCCCGCAGCCTCACGGAAGAGGAAGCTGAGGCCAAGGCGTCCCCGGCGCCCGGCCCCGCGCTCCCCGTGACGGCTCAAGGGCAGCGCCGGCTTACCCCAACCCTGTGTGCCCGCCGCGCTGCCCCCAAGCTTTTCTCTCTCCAGCAAGATACCTTGGATTAAAGGGCTGAATATCAGAAAAAGCAGGAAATAATAACACATTTGCAGTGGTTTCCAGAGTTTGTATTTCTTAAAGTATTCTGATGTTTGGAAAGGCAGCAGCCTCTTCAAGGGAAAGATCTGATTTATTTTATACTCACCACAGCTTTTGTTTTTACTAGTGTCCTGCGACAAATCTCACTAACGTGGGGTTAGGGGTTAATGTGAAGCTAAGCCCCAAGGACAGAGGCAGCGCGGGCAGAGCCACCAGTGCCTGTGAGCCCTGGGCCAGAAACTCCCTTAAATATTAACACATAGTTGTGGGATATTCCAGCATGAACTTCTCATAGAATTTTGGGGACAGACTGGGAAAAGAAAAATATTTTATGTTTGAAAATATGTCATAAAACCTGCAGTTTGAGTTCTTTAAAGTGCCATAAATCTCCACTATCCATTGCAGTGAGGACAGGATAGTGCCTAAATATTCATGCAACCCTTGTGCAGGTACAACATCTTGGCCAACCTACCAAAACCACTCCTCACTGTGCCAACACCTCCATCAGGCATCCGCGCCAGAGGAGCCCCATCCCTTTGCAGAGCAGCGTAGCCTCCAGAATGGCTCTGCTGGAGACCAGCAAGTACCTGCAGGGCTCAGTGCTCGGCAGCGTGAACCCCGACCTCGGCAGTGAGAGGCAAACAGCCTCCTTCAGCGTGGAGAAGCTCACGGCCCTGCTGGACGGCGGCGCCGAGCAGACGCGGATACGGAGGGCAGTGGGTGAGTGACCTGTATGAGCCCCGGTGGAGGCTGGCACAGGCCACGCCTGTGTCCCGCTACTCTGCTCCTCCTTTGCAGCACGGTGGGGTTTGTGCCCCATGGCATGTGCTTATCGCCCATCTCTTTAAAAAGTGGGAGTGTGGAGCTGGAGTCTTCTCTTCATGCAAATCAGTACAACTCCTCCGCAGCCACTCCTGCTGTCTGAAGCTTTTCCCCTCCCTGCTCCCGTTCCTCATCTCTGGCAAGACTGGTTAAACTGGAATACAAGACTGAGGGTCGAGCATCTGTGTGCAAGGGAAATGCGTGCATGGGCTGGTGCTGCTGTGCAGAAATGCTATCACATGTGAACCACAGCCAGCTTCCCTCCTTGGCACATCGGGCTCATCCAGGTGGGGAATTTCTTGCGTGGGTTGGCTCAGCCAGGCTGAGCTGCTCTCACTCGTGATGGTTGTGCCAAAAAATGACTGTATGCTCAGAAGAAACAGAGGGAAAAAAACCCTCTCTGTTGACTTTGTAACTGCATCCATGTTATACACTTACCAAAGGAAAACAGCACAGCCACTAGGATCGCCCCTTTCACAGTGCCACTGGAGTTCAGTATAACCTTCCACATTAATAGACTCAAGGTTTCAAGGCAAAATGGACAAGGGGACTGTTGAGGCTGACACAGAAGTAGTGACTCTGAGTTGTTTTGCAACAGTGCAATGGGCTGGTAACATCCCGAGCTGGACACCCAGCAGGCTCCAGCCATAAGCCACACTCTGGCTAATGCAGCTCACCACAGCCTGGGTAAAATGCAGCTCACCACAGCCCTTACTGCCCCCACAGCAACTAGAGGCAGAGGGATCTTTGTTATCTTCTGTCCAAAGTCACCTCTCCCACCGTGACCGGGGACGGTGCCTTCCCCTGCAGGGTCACCATTTCCACTGAACAGACCCCTCTCTCAGGCCTACTCAGTTCCCCTCCTGCTTCCCCAAACCCATTGCTTTTCAGAGTTACATGTGACAGCCATGGGAGCCAGAACTGGCAAAACAAAACCTGCCTGTAGGCATCCTAAAAATCACAGCATCAGTATCCATGAGTCCAGTCCTGCCTGCTCCTCCCGAGCGTGGCTCGAGGCACTGCCTGCACTTCCCCAGCCCCAGGAGAACCAACTGTTCTGTGTTGCTTTGCAGTGGAAGCTATCGAATCAGACCCTGAATTTAGCAGAGAAAATCAGTATTTCCAGACCCAGAATGAGAGGTACGAAGCAGCAGTCAGGAAGGCTGTTCATCTCCAGAAAAAGATGCATGAGATGGGATGGACTGAGAATGGACCTGAATATAAGTACATTTACAGGTGATTTCTCTTTTTTTTTTTTAATGTACAACTCATTTTTTGTTAAAAGCTTTGTATTCCAACTAGAATCAGCTTCAGCAAAGGCTGGGAAAGGCCAACAGCTGACAGAAGAGGTTTGGATAAAAACGTACTTTTTTTAGGCTTTTACTTTAGCAGCACACTTGGGAAAAGGGAAAATGGTGGTACACGACCAGGAACTTCTCAGAGAGCAACACATGGGTAAACCATGATAAATCACAGCAGTTCACAGCCACAACATGGTATTTCCACTTCAACAACCTCCTTACTTGTGCTGCAGCTCTCATACCACTCCTTAGACATTTTTAAATGTATAACCAGAACTGGAAGTGGTGCTGTTTCAGTATCATTACTGACTTCTAAATAAATTAAAGATTACATTTTGTGTATCTAGAAAACACATATTTTATTTAAGGGGGGGGAAAAGAAAAAACTCACCTTAGTTTGTAGGTAAATGATAAAATATTTTCACAGTCCCTTTCCTTTAAAAGTTTTCTTAACACTTTGTGTGGGGTTGAGCTCCACATTTCAGTTGCTTGCCCCTCCTTTCCCCCTGTGCTAAATCCATTCCTGGCTGGCTGTTGCCCAGGGCACACTGTGTTTGGTGGGGTCACGTACCCAGTAGGAAGGTGCAAGTTCAGCAGTGTCACTCAGAAGGGCAATGCCTGTGCCTTACACAGCACTGCTGACACTCAGAGCCACTTTCTGCCATTTCATAGACTCATAGCACAGTTTGGGTTGGAAAGGACATTGAAAGGTCATCTAGTCCAGCCTTCTGCAATGAGCAAGGATATCTTCAACCACATCAGGTTGCTCAGGGTCCCGTGCAGCTTGACCTGGAATGTTTGCAGGGAGGGGACATCGACCAGCTCTCCAGGCAATCTGTGCCACTGTTTGACCACGCTCATTGAAAATGAGTTCTTCATTATGTCTAGTCTAAATCTACCTAATTTTAGTTTAAAACCATTACTGCTCCCCCTGTGGTAACAGGCCCTGCTAAAAAGTTGTCCCCATCATACAAAAGATGATAACTTTTTATGCTGAGCTTTTCACCGCCTACAGCGAGTGGAAGTAATGAAGGGGGAAATGCAGCATCAAGAGCTCTTGGACCTGATCATTATATTCCCATTAAAAAGCAGCTCTCCACTGCTCCCTCAGAACAAAAAAAATCCCACCCTTTCTCCCGCTTGGTGTGCTTTTATCAGGCCCCCTAATGCCAAGGGCTGCGGCAGGGCCAGCCCTGTGTTGTCCCGTTTCCTGGATTGGGAGCAGAGCTGTCTGGAGGGCAGCTCTTGCCTGATGAAAGTCCAGGTGAGCACCAAGCTCTTATGACAGAATCCTGGCTCCCAGTGCCCAGCACAGTGAATCACTCACAATTTAAAACCCAGCTTTTCAAATCTCAGCTAAAGGAACGTTATTTCTGGCCAGGCTGCCAAGGATTCATTAAGTCATTTTCTGTTAATCAAAGCAATTTCCCTTTAACGTCTTTGTTCATATTTCCCCCCCACACTGTTTCAGCATGATTAATTCTCTCTCAGGGCCAGTATAAAAGAAAGGTCAGAGTAATTTGTTAACAATAGAAGGTATCTATGTGAAAGGAGATGCTCTCTAGAGCACTGCAGTAAAGCAATGTGGTAACAGCCACTCAGCTACTGAGAACAGCACAGCCACTTACTTGTAGATGTATCTGTACCTGTGAGGTGATTCAACCATGTTCTGAGGAATCCCAGGAAGAGGGATATAGTCATATTCCTCATGTTTTCTTATTATTTCTCACACACAAAAAAAGCTTACATAAATTTCTCATTTGTGGCATGGAAATCACTGTACCCAAGTTCCCATACACAGCTTCTGGAATAGTGCTTTTTTAAGGATATATGCAGATGGTGATGGCAAAGGACCTGACCAGACAATAAACCAGGGGTTACTTGGATGTATTTGAGTTTTTCCACGAGAAAATAATATCTCCATTCAGGCCAAATCTCCATGAACCCCAGTATTGTTCACTGACAGCAGTGGGCAGCAAAGAAACAGCAAAAAGTACAGCAACAAATCCAACATACCATGGTATTTCTCCAGAATGGGAATGTTCAGGAAATCCAGGTCCCAGATACCTACCTGTGTAATTCAGTCTAATATGCCCCACAGTTAATTGCTAGGGTTTAGGGTTTTTCCAGTAGGGTGCTGCTTTGTTTCTTCTTTTTAGTTCAGCCTCAAAATCTGACTTAGATAATCAAGAAAAAAAATCTTACGAAGTAAAATAAAAATACAGAATGCTCACAGAGCGCCAGGAGCTTTGGAGCTGGGCTGTGCTTTTAGCTCAGCATCTGGTACTCAAAACAGATAATTCCTCCAAGACCAAGTGAAATAATGAGTGAGCAACACATAAGCAAACTCTGTTATGAAAGAAGAAACAAAAGCAGCTTGGAAGGGCACTTTTCCTGCAACGCTGTGCTGATGCTGGGTGCTGGGCAAGGTATGACAAAGCAGAAATCAAAAGGCAGCAGGTGGTACTGTCTGGTGACCGCTGGAGTGCCACTGCCTCATTCATCACATGCCTGGAACTTCATCCCCTTAAAAACACCCCTTGTGCCTTCTCTGCAGGGCACTGTCAGGAGATGTTGCGTTCCTCCTTCACCGCGTCTTCATGAGAAGTATTTCAGTGCTGGGCTCTGACAAACAAATTGCCAAGTGGATTCCTCTTGCCACCCAGCACAAGCTCATTGGAAGCTACGCCCAGACTGAACTGGGACACGGTAAGGCTGCGGGGAAAACAGCATTTCTGTATGACACAAGACTGCAGCCCAAATTCTCATGGGAATTTGACTCCAAACTGTCCATCCTTGACTGGGACGGGGGTGGTTGGGTTCTCATTGATGGTTCTCGTCAGAAGGGTAAACCACAAAACCCTGATAATACCCACAACCAGCTTCCAGGGATCCTTCACTCTCTCCATCCCTGTGATATACCAGGACATAGATACATAGACAGATACAGAGATAGATTTTTTTTAATTTCTTTTTTTAAAGGCACTTATCTTCAGGGTTTGGAAACTACAGCAGTTTTTGATACTGCTACTCAGGAGTTTATACTGAACACACCAAAGATCTCTGCCATGAAGTGGTGGCCTGGAGACAGTAAGTACCACACAAAATATTTTGGGGTTTGCCTCCTTCGGTTACTCCATCTACTCTGGTTAAGCTCTGTGTTTGAGGGCCCAGGTGGTAGCAGAAGACTTCAATAAGAGATACACAGGTGGACAAGCAAGTAAGAGAAACAGGGTTGTCTAAGTTCAAAGGCCATAAGGGAGCCACCATCATCTACAAAACCCCCTTGGATTGCAGGCTGAAGAACTTCACTCAGGAAAGCTCTTGCCTCTGCAGGAATAAATCTTATCTTCTTTGTAAATAGTGCTCCGACAACCAAAAACTGCAGGGAGGTAATCAGCATAAAGGATTCAAGTCATCAGACAGTCTCAACATAAAGGATTCAGGTGTGAAACTCTTGGCTCCCTTCAGAAAGGTATTTCTCAGAAAATAACTGGAGTCACTGCAACAGCCACAGCACTTCCCACTCTCAGCATTACATTAGCTCAAACTTTTATTTTTTCTCATATTCTGTTACAAAACTGTTAATCCAAGTCTCATGGGCAGAAACAGAGGCAGAATGATGGTGCAACTTCTGAGAGCTAAGAGCAGGCTGATTTAGGTTTCCAGCACACAGCTGTGCTGACCCATACCTAAGA
Source organism: Dryoscopus gambensis (assembly GCA_013389985.1). Taxonomy (NCBI): domain Eukaryota; kingdom Metazoa; phylum Chordata; class Aves; order Passeriformes; family Malaconotidae; genus Dryoscopus; species Dryoscopus gambensis. Next base: position 74,161 of record WEIT01000233.1, read on the forward strand.
CCCAACACCTAATTAGTACTGACCTCTCTTAACTGTGTTTGTGGTCTATCTTATCTTAAGGGAATGGGGCTGTTTTTCTTCTCACAGTGGGAAGATCAGCAACCCACACAGTGGTCTTTGCTCAGCTGTATGTCCATGGGAAGTGCTATGGCATCCATCCCTTCATCGTGCAGATACGCAGCCTTCAGGACCATTCACTCTGCCCAGGTAAATGACCCCAGACACTGCAGCACTTGTGCAGGTGCTCTGCCTATTTTGCCCTTAAACATTTTCTAAAACATTGGGCCCAGCGAGAGTTACAATTGCAAAACCCAAGCCAAAACAGATTCCCAAGGTTATCATTAAGCCCAACCTTTTGATCTGAAGGGGAATTTAACATATCCTCAGCCATATCCAGACCAAGCCCTTGTCATAACCAGAAGCCTGGGCTGCTCTGAGCACCTTTGCATTAACACCTCAGTTCTGACCCCAGACAGCACAGATCCATCTGTCAATGGATCATGGAAACAAACCACCACAAGATAATTCTAATGCCTGTTTCATCCTTGGGGCAAGATCACCCATGCTGGGGAAGAAGCAGAGCAGATTGTGCCCTTCTTTTGAGGTCCCCATCTAGAAAATGGGGAGCAAAAAGTTCAAGTGGAAGTAAGCAGGCTGTGTTTTCTTCTGCTGCAGGCATAATTGCAGGAGACATCGGTCCCAAAATGAATTTTGAGCACATTGACAACGGCTACCTCCTGCTGAAGAATGTGCGCATCCCCAGGGAGAACATGCTGAGCAAGTTTTGTGAGGTATGTGTGGACTCACATCACAAACTCACTGTCAGACTCTCATTTCACAGCCAGAGAGACAACAGGGACCTGTCTAAATTGGAGACAAAAAGCTTCCTATGAGTGTCAGCAAGTCTCTGAGGTTTTATCAAGGGCAGAAGGTACCTGAATCCTAAATGAAAGTCAGTGTCAAGAATTCCACCTTCAGAAGCTGGGGATCATGGGGCAGGCAGAACCTACCTCTGCCAGAAACAGTAAGAGTTTGTCTCTTCAAAGGGATATCCTTCATCCGTCATACATTAAAAGCATTGTTTGCATTCAGTGAAGGATTTTTGTTTCCATTTTATTCCGTGCATAGCAATTACACAACCATAGTAGTACTGAAGAAGGCAGCATCTGACAGCCTCTCTCTACTCTAGGTTCGACCAGATGGCACCTATGTAAGACAGGGGTCACAGAAGATTAATTATTTCACAATGACGACACTGCGCATTTCCCTCATTTCAGACGAGGTTCTGATGCCCCTAATGAAGGCTTGCACCATCGCCATCCGGTACTCCGTGGTTCGCCGGCAGTCCAAGCTAAAGCCTGGGTAATGCCACGCATCCCGGTGGGAAGGGGGCTGTACACTCTGTTCCCCCATGCCCGTTTGTATTTCTTCTCTTCATCTTATCTTTCAGCCCATCACTGGCTGATTTCCTGGCCCAGACAGGGCATGATAAACATGCTTCCCCATTATTTACATTAATGAGCTTCAGTCAAAGTACAAGAGAATGTTTGCAGTTCTTTCCAAGATAAGTTTCATACTTTGAATAGGTCAGTGGCTCACACAAGCAACTTACTTTTTTATAACTGGCCTTTCCCTGTAATGCTGTAACTCAGCAGAATCTGGACAAAGTGGACAAGTTGCTGAATTCTTATTCCATAGTGCTTTACCAGTGGGTGCAACATTGAAATACCTTCCAACATCCAGAAATCCAATATCCACACTTTAATCACCGAATTGTATTCAGGGTTGAATCCCCATTATTTTTAAAGAGATATGTTGATTTGAAAGGATTACAAAGATTTCCATTTAAATCTCCTTTCAAAAGCAGAAAGATTCCAGTGAAAATATGGTTTTGTTCAAACACAAACCAAACAGAAGAGCACAGCAGCTGAACTATTGTAATAACCAATTCCATCGACTGAAGCCCTAAATGTACCAACCATAGCAGAAGTGATAAAGAACATCCAAAAAAAGCTCAGAAAACTTTAAATAATTCAGACTCAAATATATTCAGGGAAACATTTCTACACATGGGGCCACAAAGATTCCATTTAAAAAGCCAAAGTTTATCAGGGTGCAATGCCACTGCCTTTCCTCAAACACCTAACAACTTGCTGTCCTTGAAGGCTTCATTCTCTTCCTCTCCTGCAGTCCCTGTTCCCCTCTGTACTGACTGACCACACAGAGCCTTTTCTACACTGTTAGGCTTTTTTAGGTTTGTTTCTGCAATAGCTCAGCAAGCTGCGCAGATTTGCGGCCACACTGTCAGCTCAGTCCTGTTCACACACTGCTTCTTGGTAATGAAAAATGCCATTTTCATTCTGCAGCAGGTAAAGTAACGGTAGCTATGCCTGTGTCCACACTTTCCCTGCTTCATCAGCTGTCTTCCAACAGGGAACAAGAAGCAAAAATCCTTGACTACCAGACTCAGCAAGAGAAACTGCTGCCCCAGCTGGCAGCAGCCTATGCCTATCATTTCATCAACGACTACCTGCAGGAGCTATTCAACAGGGGCTACACAGAGATCCAGAGGAAGAACTTTGACATGCTGCCAGAGGTGAGCTGCAGCAGGATTAGCTCATACAGCACTCTTCATCTCTAAATGTTAAAGTATTTCAGCAAACTGAACAAGCATTCCTCTCGCCAGTAGAGAACTGGAGAAAGAGGAAGCACTAAGAGCTCGAATGACATGTCCCAGGTCCACAACCAATCAGCAACAGCATTCGCTCTACCACCCCAAACTTTTTGTTTTGGGAAGCATTGCAGAGTGAAAAGTCCTTGAAAAGCATGTCCATTGGCTAATAGCCTCGTTCCTAGTAGCTGGTGGCACAAAGTGTTATTACACAACTCCATCTACAATGTGCATGCACATACTTCTGAGCCAAAACCAAAAATGTGACTTTTTAGACAGAGCAGAATATTTTTCAGTTGGGTGCTTGAAATGAAAAGACACCCGGAACAAAGGTCGCCAAAGCCAGAACTGGCTGAGAGAAACCCAAAAATGCATAAACTGACCACAGGGTGCCTAGCAGAAGCATGTGCAGCAGCCCAGGCGGACACCAGAGGCCAGGCTCAGGGAACTGGGTGCTACCACCATGCAAATGGGGACTTGACAGGGATTTCATGCCCAGATACTGCACAAAATTTTAAAAAAGGAACTTACTATGAGGATTCCACCAGTAACACTCTGCTTTTTTTTTCTCTTTTTTTAACAGCTCCATGCATTGTCTTCAGGTTTTAAAGCCGTGATCACTCAGCATTGCACTGCAGGAGTGGAGATCTGTCTCCGGGCCTGTGGGGGCCATGGCTACTCCCTGCTGAGTGGACTTCCTTCCTTGTATACCAAAATACTTGCCTCTTGTATTTATGAAGGAGAAAACACCATTTTGCTCCTGCAAACTGCCAGGTAACAATTCAAATGTGTTCATCTAAAAGCCTGCCCCGTCCTTTATTCAGCCTTTACCACTTCTCCAAAACCAGTAAAACCAGCTACTCCTTTCTCACAGCACCTTCTAAAAATACAGTTTAGGACATAAACTATTCATGTCTTCAGTCAAACAAGCATGGAAGTGTGTGGGAACTGGATTATCTCTTCTATTTTTGGTTTGGGAACGTCTGCAGGTGGTGTTCTGCATAACCTCATTTTCCTCTTTGCCTGGTAGCACAGCAAAGGTATTGCTGTGAAAGTTTTGTAATTTTTTAAGCAACCAATGTAACAGTGGTAGGATGTAACATAACATTGTTAAAGTGAGGTAGATTCAGAGAAAGTTGTTGGATACTGAAAGTAGATGAGTCATGCTCCAAGAACATCCCTTTCCTCCAAACAGGCAGACTGATGATTATCAAGAGCAGATGAAATACAGGATAAAGAAACTACAGCTGCTTGAACTTTTAATAATGTGTGTTTTTACTAGAACGAGAAAATCAGGGCACTTCCCAGGGTCAGAGGCACCACATAGCTCCGTGCTGCCGTGCAGACATTTCTGCACTCATTACTGCTTTTTGCAAGATCAACAGCAAGGTCAAGAGAAGCGCTGTACCCTTTTAATTCCAGACCTGGTCAGTCTAGCTCACAGCAGAGTTACCAAAAAACTAAGGGAGTGGGGAATGCTCCTTGTAAACTCTCTCCAAGGGTCTTGTGTGTTAACATAATGTGACTGTGTGTTGGGGATCACAGAGGGTAAGACCAAATGATCATTAAAGCTCCAGAGCATTGAGACTCGGTTTGCAGAGTTGATAATGTATCTAATCACCACACTGCTGAGACTGCTAATAGCCACAGCAAGTTTCTGCTGAAAAAATTACCATTATGGATTGCTGTAGTATTAAATAAGGCAGACAGGCCACCCCTGAGACCCACCACAGATCAGGCTGTTGTGAGTAACATGCAAAACAAAAGGTTATTAGTTCAAGTCCATTCTGGGCCACTGATGGGACGGGTCACACCTTGCTGCTCCTCACCTGAGCCCATTTACTTTTTGCATGACTGTTTGCTGTGAGGAGATCACCACCATAACCTGCTCTGACTGTTACCCTCTTCCCAGGTTCCTGATTAAGTGCTTCATGGCAGCCAGTGCTGGCCAGCCTGTGCCACCATCTGTCACTTATCTGGCTGCAGTGAAACACGGGAAGTGTCCAGCCAAGAACAAGTTGGATTTTCTCAGTCCAGATATTTACACTGAGGCCTATCAACACGTGGCAGTCAGGTCAGTACACAGGACGGGGACAGGATTTCTCTCTTTGAATCAGAAATGTGTTAAGAGTGCAGCTTCTTCCTTGCTTTAAAGGGACGTAAAATAACATAAGTTAAACAAGGATTGGCACCATCTGTTCCTGAAAATGAAAAGGAAGGCTACACAGGATTAACAGCCATGTCAGATGTTCAGTATGGGGCTTTCACACTCAGAAGTTTTTAAGCCATGTGCTACCAAACAACTACATTTCACAAAGTTGAAGGCACTATTAAAGTAAATCCCAGACCACATCACTAAGTTGCCATCCAGTAAAATCTTTATTGGACCCTAAGCCATTCTGCATAGAATGTTAAAATTTCACATACCTGAGAAAGTGATGTTTGTTTTCATTTTGCACCATAGCAAGAACAGAGCCTCTCATTCTGTCTGTAGCCTTTCAGCTACACATTCAGCAACTCAACACAAATAAAAATGGTGCCATGAGTGGTCTCAGAATTATGTACACAGTATAGGTGTCACCTCTGAAAATCAGGTGAAAAGACAACCTTGCTGTCACTGAAACCAGTGTAAAAACAGCCACTCATCCAAAAGCTTCAGTATCAATGGGAACAGGATTTGAATCGCTGTGCAGAAAAGGAGAAATATAATGTAACAGCAGTCCAGTATTACTGCTTGTTTTGCAAACTCTCCTTACACACACAACCCAAGAAAAGCTCAGCCAAACCCCGGGTAAACTACCCTGGAAGCTGAGAAGGCAGAAATCCTTCAGTACCAGGGTGGTCTGGGTTCTTCTCACAATTTATACTTAGATTTTGCATAATCTAAGTTCACTCATGCTAAGTGTAGATAACTTCAGATGTCAGAAATGCCAGTTTGCCATTCAGTCACACATAACTCCCGAGTGCAAATTCTCGCATGTGGGATGCTACATTCACATACAATATGCTTTATGCTTTTTCAATTTTCCAGGCTCACAAGCAGCACAGCAGCAAAACTACAGGACTTGATTCAGTCTGGAGTCAAAAAGCACGATGCGTGGAACCAGTGCACAGTGCAGCTGGTGCAGGCTGCGAAGGTTAGCAAAATTTATCTGCTTATCTGATGTTGGTCTTTATGAAACAATATGCAACAGAAATGGCATGATTAGCTTAAAGCCTCAGTGCTGTTTATTGTTTCCTGTTGACATCTAAGAGACGCCACAAAGATCGTCACTGTGGTCTGCATGGTGGAAAAGCTGTAGTAAGAAGCAATTCCTGATCTGCAAAATTTGCTGTCTGTATAGGCCCAGTAGAAAAAGACTAGGAGAAAGGAAAGGGAGAAAAAATACATTCACAGTTATGCTGCCACTACTGGCAGAATCAGACCTCCCATATCCTGCAATAAAAACCCATCTCCAGCCAACACTCATCTTTTTATAAGAATCCAGCATTTCTGGCTCCCAGAGTAGTCTTCCCAAAGCCACTCCACTGAAAGCTGATGGAGTCACAGCAAAGGGTGAAACATGCCTGGTATTTCTTCCATCTGCTGGAAAGATAACTGCAGGGAACAGAGTGAAAACCAATGATAAGTGCAATGTTAACTACTGCTGAAAGATAAAACAAATCAAATTAGTAAGAGATGTTTTCAGCTGAAGTACCATTGGGACAGCAGCATTTGTTCCCTAAAACAAGGACAAATTAGTACAGAATTAAGCAGAAAAGAAAACAAGAGGGGAGAAAAGCCCTAAATATCAATGAAAACTAAATCCATTGATAGTTCTGTAGCTCCAAAACCCAAAATTCTTTTTTTAATATGCAATTAATTGCAATTCCTCTACAGTTATGGTGAAAGTGTTCCTTCCTTCCTTCCTTCCTTCCTCCCTCCCTCGCTTCCTTGAGGAAAAGAAGATTTTGAAACAGATCCACAACTTATTTTAACATCATTAACTATTTCTGAAGAGCCTAACATATGCAGAGGGCTGGCTGTGGTATTGTCAATGCTGCTGCTAAACTCTTCAGAAAATGGGATCCAGGCCCCCAAAGTTTCATAAACATTTCAGGGACAAGAAAAGTCACCCAAACCCCTTGAGTCTTCCCCATAACTTTAAAATGTTGATATACTTCTGCCTTCTTGGGGCAATTCTGTATTTACTTCTTATTCCATACCTTCCCTGGAGATTGACCCACACATCTAGCATGGCACCTCTATGAACTGACACCTGCCAGCTCTCAGCTGAGTAGCTCAGACACTGGGCAGACTCCACACAGGTTAATTGCTTGAGTGGCCATTCAGGGCCACTCAGCTTCTCAGGCAGGTTCTGCAGTCCACACTGCAGAGGCCTCCACCTCTGCTGCTTCAGCAGGAAGAGCTGCAGTGTAGGTGTGCCATGCTTACACTGACAGCTGGAGGGGAACTGTGCAGTGGGGGAGTGAACCCACAGATCCCAGCACCACCAACCACCCACGGCAGTGTCAACGTAGCAAGAGTCACTCCACAGACAGGTGGGGTCAGCCTAATTCACCTGCTCTGCACCTCAGCTAATATTTCTGTCATTTCTGGGTCAGACACACTACTGGTGTCTGACCCAGAAATTACCAGTTTACTTAAAACCACAAAAGTGGGAGGTAAATTTGGTTGTTCTTCTGTGACAAGGGTGTTTTCAGAGCTGAAGCCTCGTAGACACTGATCCAAAGTACCATGAGCCCAAGGTCTTCAACAGAAGTTTTCTCCTGTCAATGTACAACCAACATTCACTTACAACACAAGCACATTCCAATGTGTTCCCTTCACATAAACTCTGGGATATTCATCAGAAGTATTTAGAATAAGTACTACCATGATTTCTGAAGCAGTTTTCTGGAGTTTACAAATACCACAGTGTTGACTGTTTACACATTCTGCCTTCTGCCGTCCCTGTAAGCCATGAATGCAAAAGGCCTGGTCACCCAGCGAACAAAGGCCACAGACTGGAGAGGTGCCAGGGAAATGAAAAGGTTTTATATTCTTTGCAAGAACATTTGAGTCACTTGGCCTACTAAAAGTGTTTTGAGGTGCATTCACTGTTGATTGCATTTGTTTTCCAGGCTCACTGCCACTACATTGCAGTGAAAAACTTTGCAGAAACTGTGGAAAAACTCGAGGCCAAGGCTGGCATCCAGAAGATTATGAAACATCTCTGTGACCTCTTTGCACTACATGGAATCTTCTCAAATACAGGAGCCTTCTTGCATGATGGATACATATCTGCAGCTCAAATGGACATGGTCACAGCATCCTACCTGGACCTCCTGGCTGTCATTCGGTGAGCTGCTTTGGCAGGACACACACAGCTATCCAGTTTATCCCCATGATAGATATAAAAGGGTGCTGCTGTACCTATGGCAACATCTCCACAGTCAATTCACCTCATTCAGTTTTTATTTTCATTGCCTGGCAGCACTAGAAATTGATTGGAACTAATTGAAACATCTACTCAGAGCTTGTTTTCGTGGCAAAACAGACCCAAGCGTCCAGCTCCTCTGCAATCTCTAAAGTTCTGTAACATGCAGTCTTAAATTGTAAATGAAGAAGTCATGAACACTTTCTACCATCTGCAGTAGAGCAAAAGCAGGAAAATATGCAGTCAGAGCACACTGGCAGGAGGCAGCCACAGCAACCCATCACACATTGAAAAATCTGCTTAAGCCACATCTAATACAGCCTACTCTGTTGCCATGGCTGAGCTGCAACTGGTACCCAAACAATCCTGCCTACAGCTACTTCAGATCCGTGTGCTCGACACCATTTATCACCAACTCTGCGAATTCTGAGTTATGTTAAGGTTTTCTTACCACAACACTCACAGAGGCTTTTTGACAAAGGGTTCAGCCTTCGCTACTCAGTGCTGTTTGTTTAGAACATATTAACTTACAGTGCAGAGGAGCTGCTACTGTATGTAAAATTCTACCTAAGCCACCTGGAGAGAAACAGGAACACACTGTAAGCAAGGGCTGAACAGAGCTGAGCCAAACAGCAAGGGTTTTCAGAACTGATACCAGAATCTGAATTAAGTGGTAAGTTTAACATAACATTTTCAAAACCTTAACATGTTGTCTTTGGAATTCATTGCAACTTCTGTGTTAGTCCATGACTTGTTAACAGGATTCAAGAATGGAGTATTTACGTATTTACAGTTAGTAGAAAGGACACAACTACCTCCTGGTCTGTAGCAAAAACCCAGCCTTTCCCAAACCCTCAGACAGCTCTTCCCCAAAAGGAAGTGGAAGATGCAAATGCCAACATTTGAGCAAACCACTTTGCATCCTGGTACCTCAGGTGTGAGGTACAGGCAGCACAACCTCCTGTGCCCAGGATGATGGGAGGACAAGGAAAAAGAAACCATCTCCTGCTTAGGAGATGCTGCATGTGCTCCAGCTCTCCATGCTGTCAGACTGGCCCCTGGGCTAGATGGGCCCTTGGATGGGTCAGGGTTGTTTTGCTTGTACAGACATGAACAGAATAGAAGACCTCAACACCTTGTGATGAGGTAACAGAAATACTGAAAGGTAGATGAAGGTTGGAGATCACCAAAGCAACTTCACAGCAATCTAGTAGGACCCTTATTCCGTTTTATAAGACAAACACATACAGCTTAAGAAAAATGAAACAAAGAAAGACAAAAATCAAAACAAACTGGCAGGGACTACTGAGAAAACATCTGACATGAGATTGAGTCCTGCATTAGGGATGGAGCCCAGGTGATTACAAGACCCTGCAAACACCCACTCAGCAGTGCAGACAGCTCAGGGCATTAGTAGAACATCACAGAATCACAAAATTGTTAGGGTTGAAAGGGACCTCTGGAGATCATCTAGTCCAATTTCCCTGCCAAGGCAGCGTCACCTGGAGATGCCTCTGAGGAATCAAAACAAGCAGGATTTTCCCCCCCAGTAAAGACAAGGAGGACAACTGGCACAAGCATTCCAGGAGAAACATGGGCAACTGACTTTGAAGTTTATCTTTATTTTCCCATCTTGCAAAGCAGTGCCCTCTCAGTAACAGGAATGTGACTCCTGTGCTCCATAGGAAGGACGCTGTTCCACTGGTGGATGCTTTTGACTTCACGGACAAGAGCCTGAACTCTGCGCTGGGCAGCTACGACGGGCAGGTTTACCAGCGGCTCTACGAGTGGGCTCAGAAGTCACCCACCAACCAGGTAGGGATGAATTAGGAGCTGGGCAACTTCCACAGCAGCCAGAGCAGAAATTGCTTTTCTTCTAACAAAAGCAATACAGATAAGAGAGAAGAGCTTTTAATTCCTCTTTTGTTTCACTGATTTGTATCACATTGTACAGAATAAGCTAAAATAAAAGTCTATTTACATATTATGGAACAGCACTAAATGCAGGGTATTTTCTATACACTGATACTTTTACTAGTGCAAAATTTGGGGGCTTTAATAATATGTTTAACCAGAAAGAGTGTAAGTGTTAAACAAGGCAATTTGATCCTTCATGGTCTTTAGCACTTTGCTTTCTCATTCCATCCCTACTGTGGAGTAATGTAAAATTCTGTGTGATGTAAATATGTATTGCTCTGTTTGAAACTCATTTGGCCTTGGGTGAGATTTTTACTGTGGTAATCAGTATCCCTCTGAAATCCTACAGCTGAACACAAAATTTGCCTTCAACAAACATTCAGCTCCAAGCATATTTTATGAGGTTAAATAGTATGCTGTCCCCTTTGGGATGAGTGTCATGTGCTGGTTATGAAGGACAGCACATACAGGGAAAAAGATTTTGCACATAGTTGAAGTAGCTGGTGGTTTGTTGGTTGGTTGTTTTTTTTTTTAATAGTGTAGCTTTTTGTATCTCAGAGATTGTTCTTAAGAAAATAATTATAGCCTTTCCCTTCTTAATTGCCATTAATTCCCTTCCACATTCTCTTTCTGAACAGATGAGCCCAGCCTACGAGAGGTATTTGAAGCCACTTCTGCACAACGCACTATCGAAATTATGAAGACTGTGTTCCAAATGAAGGGCATGCATTTCCTCCTGTTCTTTGTGCAGCAGTACATTTATGAAGCATCAGTAATGACTAATCAGAATTAATAATCAGTAATCAGTTGGTTACTTGCAGTTACAACAAGTATGAAAGATTCTCAGCCAGCCATTTGAAATCAGACAGATGCCAACAGCGCTGAGTGGTACCCGCTGCTGTGAGACAATCTAGTCAGGAATGGTCCAGGGTTCACCGTTTTCTACCCTGAAGTGTCTTGACAGCATCAAAACCCTCTCATTTGGCTTTCTTATTCTTTTTCTAAATCCACTATATGATGATTGAGAAAAAAAAGAAAAAAATCACCACACAGTGAAACCTCTCTCAAGTGTGTTGTAACCATACAGTGCCTTCGAAAAAACCCAAAACAACCAACTTTACTGAAAAATCCATGGTGAAATTATGATCCTTCATTTTTAGGAACAAGTTGTTCTCTTCAATCAGAAAGTGTATTAGAAGGTACATCTGTTTTGACAATTAAAACAGCTCTTGATTTGCCCAGTACTGGAATATTCCTGCCTAATGAAGATGCAGACAAAGCTGATGCCAGCTCCAGTCTGCAGAATTTACCTTCCTATTAATAGAGCTGCTCATACTGTCTTTCTATAAATCTTGAGCTCCAATAAAGTGTATTATTTGGAATACTGCTTCTCTAATTATTATACTTCATAATTATGGAAAGGGCAGGCTGATCCAGGCCAGTCATTAATTTGCTAGTAAATGAAGTGTTGCAAAGAACATCTTGTGATTATAATTCAGTGCCATTTAACACGGATATTTCTTACCACGTGTTGCAAGAAAGAAACAACTTTTCCTGAGCTTCATCAGTTCTGGTTCTCTTCCCTCCTTGATAGCAAGAATAAAGCTCTTGCTGCTGCCTCTTATGACATAAGTCAAAAACCTGCAGTGTATGAACAGGAAGAGACAGAATATGACAGAGAAATACCCCCCAAGACAGGCCTTTAGAGCCAGATATGGGATGGAAAGCTCCCACCTACTTGGGACAAGAACTTCATGGGAGAACAGGATCCACTCCTCAAAACAGATATCAACTTCCTTACTCCCAGCTGCAATCAAGTTAGAGCATAACCAGAAATTTTATTAATAACTCTGACAAAGGGACCAGGATAACCAGAAATGTCTGCATGAAATTGAGTAAAGCCACAGAACTTGAGTGCCTTGACTTGAACATCACCAGAAAAAGCACTCTGCAGCTAAAATTATATATACAAAGTCACTAGATAAAGTGCTGACAAACCAGGCAACTCTTAGCAGCTATGAGTATTTAGGCTGTGTTCCCTCCATCACTACCCCTTTAGCCAATACAAATATTTGCCATCTTTCTATCAATCTAAAGCAGTTTTCAGAACGCAAGCTTTGTCTATAATGAAGACATTTGAATCCACTGATTAACATAACAAATTACATCATTAATGGAAGAAAAGAGGGCCCTACCAGAACATGTGAACTACTCTGCAGCACAAAAAAAACCAGGATTTTGGTGGGGGGGTTTCTGTTTGGCTGGGTTTGTTTTTTTCAAGTATGAGAGTTCTAAAAGACAAAAAGAAAATACAAAACAATATTCTGTATTTCACATTTTTATTAGCTTCTTCTGGCAGGCATTACACTTGGGAATAATATTGCACCAGGCATTAAAAATATGAATTCTACCACAGGGACATTTTGCATTTAGAATCCAATATAAATATTTGTAATCATATTTCCATGGCTACAGATAATATTTGGTTGCTTGATTTATATGCATAGAAAGAAACAGTTGTCATAACTGTAAGAAACTGTACTTATCAAGTACTTTTAAAGGGTGGGATTTTTTTCCTAGAATATTACAATACTGTTTATTGATTTAGAAACTAAATTAGTCTACACAATAGCAGCTTCTCCCCCAACTGCATTTTAAAATCTTTTTTGTTTCTTGCTCCCAGTGTCATAGCATTAGATGGATTAGAAACCATTTAAACAAGAGGTAATTTTAGCACTTTGAGTTGAGTCTGAGAATTGTGTTAATGACACAACATACCCTATTGTACTAATTCTTCGGACTCCCTCTTTCAAACAAAAAGGTGTCTTGACTGAACAGGCACATGCACGGTTTTTTTTCTGAACTGGACAAAAGAACAGAGCTGCTAGAGAATGAAACTCCTCCAGTCCTCACTGATAAACAATAAATAGTCGTATAAAAAAAGCCCATATTGTTGATTTAGTCAAAATCCAGACTCTCTTGGGTTTACTGTCCAATTAAGTTGCTAATCACTGAAGTGGCTCCTGTGGAGTCAGAATCAGTCATCTGTTTTCCGTGCCAGTCTGCAGAAAGTCCAGTTATGTTCCACTGTGTTTTCATTGGCACGCTCGCTCATGTGATGGACTCTGGTGTTCCTGATCGTGAAGCCTTGCTTTGTGATGTACTCCATGAGATGGACTCGGAGCGACACTTCCTGGTGGTAATCGCATGGCCCAAAGGTGAAGGACACCTGGCAGTCCCTGGTGTCCATCATGTGCTTATTCCACTTGGTGAAGTGGTTTGAAATGCCTTCCAGCAGTGCGTGGACTTTTGTCGTGATGGTGAGCTGCGTGATGATCACAGCCACCGGGTTGGAGTACTTGGAAAGCTTCCGGGTGCTGGACAGCTCCACCACCTCCTCAAAGGTATCCACGGGATACAGCGGCTTGGGGTCATTAAGACACTGAATTAAGGGTTCAATCTGATAGAAGTCCGCTTCCTTCCGGAGCAGGTCAAACTCCTTGAAGTCCAGTGGCAAAGTGAGCTCTGAGGTCCTTAAAAAGTTAAGAACATAACGGAAAAGTGGTCCATCTCTGTCAATAAAGTAATTGCCCTGAGAGTCCCTGGCAGTGGGGAAGTCTCCCCTGAACATGGCCCCAAGCATTGAGTCAGGATATCTCGTTAGAGTTGTGAGGGAGGTCGTATACATGTGTCCACCCACATTTAGCGTGACTGGATCAGTCATCTAGAAAGAGAGAAATTGCAGAGTTTATCAAGCCCCAACAAGAAGATTCGATCACCTCGCTGACACACATGGCAAATACTGCTGGGAAACTGGAGAGAATCACACTTCTCCCATTCAGCGCCTCTAAGGGCTGTTCAAACCTGAACAAATCCAAGCCACCTAGCAACAAGGCACAACTGGCAACTAGACGGGATGATACTTAGCATGCAGAACGCACATTTCCAGAATGCTTTAGAAATCTTAACAACTGAGCTACTGTCACAGGAGCAAGTTTTGCATTTGGGCAGCGAGTTTTTTCCTACTCTACAGATGGGGAACTGAGAACAGAGAAATTTCCTGAAGAACAAGTTAGTCAGAATGAGGCCCAGCAATGTTCCTTACTTTCACAATCTGTCTCTCATTCTAGAACAAAACCAAAACAAGGAAAGGAAAAAATCAGCCAAACAAATGTTAAGCCTCTTTTTCTCCCTCAAAAGAGGAAGACAATGCAAGTTTAAACATAGGACCAAGAGCTCACAATCAAAATAATCCATGCTTTGGTTCAGAGGCTTCATTAAAACAGGCAAGGGAAAAAAAAGAACTTTCAGCTTTTAACTCTAAAAAGAAATACTTATTAAAAAATTAGCATGCCTCATAGAAGAGGGGGACAGAGCACAAGCCAGTCTGCCTCAGATTCCAGATAGCACATGAGGAAGCAAGAGAGAAAGGAACATAAATCCCATCTGGCCACCAACTCTTAACAACCAGGACTGCAGCCAGCCAGAGAAAAGAGACATATGCACGGCAGCAGAATGAGAAGGGGAGAAAAATAAGATGTGCTTGTCTAGTTTGAGACAAGGTTTACAAGGAAAAATATTTTTCTCTATAAATAAAATGACAAAGTCTTTAAAATGCTAAGCAGAAAGCATAAACTGTTTTCGGCCTTTGTGTTAGGAAAATGGTAACAGTGAGCTCAAGGCATCAGTTCAGTGCTGGCTGATTGTCCCTAGGAAACGTGAACCTGGGCACTCGCCACAAACTGCACAGGAGGTGCAGCACTCCAGGGGAGGGGAGTAAGCTGTTGTAAAGCTGTTTCAACAGGCATCGTTTTCCCTCTCTCATGACTGAAGCTCTGGATCTACAGAAGGCAGATCTAGAAGGATTCTTGCTGCAAGACCTCGGAAGCCCAGCTGTACTGCACGGTGCACACTTGCACTCACCATATATCCCCAGTCTCCATTATCCATCTGTTCAAGTGCTTGAACTGTGGTATTCCAAGTTTAACAGAAGGCTGCTGAAAGGATACACGATTCCCCTCCTCTTATCTGCCTGCAGGAAAAAGCACACACAAACACAGAACAAAACACGGCAGACCATCAGTACCTACAAGAACACCAAGGGGAATGCTGTCCAATCAAAGGCAGGCTCTCTGCCAGGAAAGCATTCAGCTACAAAGTCACATTAGCAGGAGAATCTGCAAACCCACTTTTCCCTCCTTCTCCCATCACGCTACCCACAGGACTGTGGAGCACACAGGTAACCACTCCACCGGTTGCCTCAACATCCCAGTTTTCTTGAATAACAAGCAATGTGCCTCTGAGGGTAATACATATTCACCAGCAACCTTTCACCTGGGAAACTGCGACTAGTTTGAAAGACAGATGTCATTTTCCCAATTAAAAAAGTTTATTTAGCCACCTCTGAGGTCACACATGTGATCTGTTAATATTAGTCAATATTCCCATGCTCCAGTTTCAAACTGCTCAGAAGACTAAATCATGCATGGAAGTCAATGAACACTAAGAAGAAAAAACTCCCACTGCAGAATTAATAATTCAGTAGGGGAGAACTGCAACTGATAGCAAGAACATTAATCTACAAAGAGTATGAATGGACTTCCCAGACACCCACTCTCAAAAGCGATCTCTGCAGGGACAACAAGCCAGAGGACATCTAACATGTTGTCAACACACTCCAACAAAAGCAATTTGAGAAGAGATTGATGCTGTGACTTCCCAGAAGATGCTGAACTGCTGATTTACATAACAAGGGGACTGTCCACTCGAGCACAAGGCAAATCCACAGCTGGGTTGTGCAGCTCGGGGAAGGGGGACATGAATGACCTCAGACACCAGTGTTGATTTGCCGAAGGTGGCCTGTCAACCATGTCAAGCCAGGGAGGGACAGGGAGGCCAGTCGTCAGTAAGCCTTTATGCCTACCCAGAGCCTGCCTCTCTGCTAGAATTGCTGAAAATTTAGGTCAGCCTGTTTTAAGTAGGGTAGAGCTTCTCAGCTTTGTTTATTTTTACATCTTAAAAGACCACACAGTTCCCAAGACTTCTGGTCCCATCCTCTTTCCTAACAAACTTCAACATACAGCCACCCAGCTAAAGGCAGCACAGAGATTTAGCCAAGCCAGAGCCCCACATTCCAAAACAACTGAAGGTTCGCAGTTAATTCCCAACCAAAAAAGATAACTTGCCCTTCTCAGTCCTAGGAAATGAGGCTGGTTTCATTCACCACAGAACAAGGCAGCACATCCCACCTCTCTGTGCTCTGCTGCCCTGCCCAGATCCACAGCTTGGGCAAAACAGTGTCCAGCAGGTCAGGTCTTTGGGACCCAGCAGCACAAGCACAGCCCCAACTGCATCTCAGGCAGATTAAAGAGTAGAAAACCCAAAATCAGTGTATGAAAATAGTGAGGTCAGACAATAGAAGACTAAAGAATACTAAGATACAGAACAAGTTATACCAGGATCCTATTTTTACAAATTAGAGACAGAGCATGCCTCAAGAGAGTACATTAAAGCACACCCCCCAACAGCAGATAAACCTGGAACACCAGCTCTTTTGCCAACCTCTGTAATTATTTTTTTAACTGCTCACAAATCAAGGTGTGAATTCTTTCAGGGGTTTTTTTGGGTTTGTTGTTGTTGTTTTGGTTTGGTTGGGTTTTGGTTTTTGGGTTGGTTTTTTCTGAATTGTCACTCAAGTACAGTTTGTAAACTTTTTGCAGTAGACCAGACCTTTTAAATTCCAGCACTTGAAGGTGTTATTCTGGTCAAGTACAAGATGAGGATAACATGCAGATGCATTAAAACCATACGAGACTGGTACAGGTTTCTGATACTCACTTGAAAGTGAAATGATGCAGCCAGCCAGAAACCTTGCCAGTAATCACAACAGAAGGGATCTGCAGTCTTAATAAAATTAACTCCAATTACACATCCATGATATTTCAAAGACAGAGAGAGATGTCCGTCAGTGTTATTTTAACTGGTGATTATGATGTTATTTTGGTCAGCATGTAAGTCCACTACAGATGAATCAAGACTTCATCAGGAAAAGAAGGGGAATGACACTGCAAGCCTGTACAAAGGCATGATTTAATCTTTGATTGCAGAACTGCGGTGTAACACCAGAGTGAATAATTTACAAGAGCAATTTTCTGAAACAAACCTAGCCCTCAACACAGAAAGGGCATGGAGAAATCTCGGTGACCTTTGTGCAAGGACCCAGAACCACAAGGCACACACACAGACCTCCCTGGCAAACCAGCACTGGAGTGAGATGCGCCACATGAAAGGATGATACCAGGAGGCCATCCTCAAATGCCCGAGTGTGATCCCAACTATTCGCTACTTCCCTCATCAGCCTGGGAGCTCTGAATTTCTACACAACTTCACAGGTGAAAGTAGCTTAGTCTGGGTACAACCTGAGCTAAGGACTCATCAACCACATCACGGCAAGGCTGAGGACGGGCACCCTTCATGACATGTGCCCTTTCAAGGATGCTTTAAATCTTCCGGAATGGAATACAGTGATCATCAGCGGAGGTAGGCAGACACTTCATCCATCCCCCAGCACAGGCAGCCTCAAGCCAGCTCTGTCCTTGTGTCACACACCAATGGACTGCACACAGGGACAGCCTTGCCAACGCAGCTACTCCTGTCCAGACAGCAAATTACAGATGACACACAGTCATATCCCAAGGCAGCCTATGTTTAATAACCACAAAAAATATCTAAAGTGAAATTCAGCCAGACAAACTGCTGACACAGTTAAGCCAAACGGGATGTCCCTCTCTGGTGGGAGCAGAAGTGCACAGATGGTGTCAAACCACAGTCCTGCTGTCGTGACACGGCTCTGCGTGCAGGGAGAGAACACACAGCAGTGACATGGTCACTGGGGCTCCTGCCACAGCCCAGCACAGCCAGAATTGGAAAGGGACAATGAGAAGCGAGAAAAGCACTCAAGTCATCACTTTATACTCGACACACCAAACTGGATACCTGCATTTATATAAACGCTCACTCTTATTTCATATGTTATGACTCAGAGGATTACAAGGCTGTTTATCAGCAACACTGATGCAACAGGTAGTGCCACTAACTTCAGCAGGGCTTCTCTCAGAACAGAGCTGCAAACCAGTTTGCAAGATGAAATTCAAGGAAAGCATTTAAGAGTCAGATGAGCATCTGTGAAAACACACAGACACAAGCTCAGGCCAGGCCAGGGGATGCCAGCAGCACTGCCAGGCATTTGCACTGCTGGGACTACAGGCTACTACCGCTCCTGGAGAGACCCCTGCACTGGTGTTACACAGTTACTCAAAGAAGGAGCAGAAATACACCCAGCAGTAGTAAGTCAAGAGGCACAGAGCACCTGATTTGCTCTGAATGTTCTCCATCTAGTTTTTCAAACAAAAGAATGAAGGGGTTCACTTGTAGCAAGTCTTTCATGGGCAGTTTGGTATCAGTGTTATAGCACAGGCTGTTTAACCTTAAGTGTTGCCTTTGATTTCTAGGTCAATAGAGAGATGGAAGGAATTCTAGCAATGGCAACTTAAAAATTAAAAAGAGCAAGGTAAGACTCCAACATACACTTGGCTTTTCAGCTACTCACCCTCTTTGTGAGCTCCCTGCCTCTCACACTTACATCTCACAAGATGAGAAGAAACTCCATCCCCCAGCACAGTTACACTGTACAGGGACAACCTCTCTCTTTCCCAGCCAGTCAGAACATCTGAAAGGCAAGTTCTTACTGTAAATTACTGGTGACTCACCTGAACTGACAAACACTAAGCAGCACCAGTGCTGACTGTTCTCCACCAAACTACAGTGAGCTGACGGTCTGCAGAGCAACCCCTGAGCTCCAGCTCTGTGCCATCCTAACCAGGGGAGTGAGGAAGAACGTTCTCAAAACAACCAGTTACCAAATTGTCTGGCAATTCAGCAGATCAGCTCCACTAAAGAAAGCAACTATCATCTTCTACACATATCCAGTTTATAATGACTAATGCAGTTTATTAGAAGTTAACTTAGTTCTCGTTTTTCCTGAGTTGTTTTTTACTAATACTCACTCTTTACCTCAGGCAGGACAGAAAAATGCTCACACCAGCCACTGAGCATTTTCACTCTTTATGTTTAATTGCTTCACTATAAATTCCAAGCTCCTGAAGTTTCCTTCCCTCCCCCAAGGAGCTCTATGACATCCTGTTTTAAGTCCATATTCCAAACCTTTATTTTAATTGCTTCTTGTTGGAAGAGCCCACATCCCAGTATGACTTTGGCTCTCCTATCAGAGACCCAAAGGAAGACTTTTATATCCAGCCTGGTCCTGCTGAAGCAACCCAGGGCACCCAGGCTTCCAGGACCTGTGATAATAATTGGGGTTTATCCATACCCCATAGCTGGATATCCATAACTGGGGTACTTTGCTTCTGTGATATTAACGAGTGTTTTTCCAATGAGGAAACCCGTCTCTAAACAGTTTAGGCGGCGGGCAGGTGTCAGAAACACCGAGCCTCCCTGCACGCACTGATGGGGCTTAGCACAGACACGGACCAAGGAGACAGAACCCCCCGCTCAAAGTCCAGAGTGGGGTCCAGGACTTCAGCAGGAGACGGGAAGTGCCCGTTTCCATCCCAGAGGAGCCAACGAGTTCGTGGTAAAAGAACTCTCCACCGGATCACAGTGATTCAGCAAAGATGCTGGAAATGAACCCGTTCTGCCTCTCTCCCCGCAAGTGACCCAAGAGGCCATGGCCTCACCCCCACCCCAAAACAGAGTCCCAGCTCTGCCTCCTCTCCCCGTGGGGCAGCAGGACTCGCTCCCCGCCCAGCCGGGAGCAAAGCCCACGGGTCCCAGACGCTCCCCGCCAGAAATCACCGCCGGGCACCGCGGCTCCCACCCGGGCATCCCCACCGCGCCCTCCCGAGCCCGACCGGGAACAGGACCCCCGTAACACCCGTCCCCCCCCCGCCCGAACACGAGACCTCCGCTCGCCGTGCCCGGCGCGGCACCTGCCCCG
>WEIT01000233.1:94733-114299 GCA_013389985.1 Dryoscopus gambensis
TCAGGGAAGGGTCCGGCCCCGGGGCGGGCGGGCGGTGAGGTGACTTCGGCCCCGGGCCGAGGTGACTCCCGGCGTGTGGGGAGGGTGCCCCCGCCCAGCCCGCCTGCCGCTGTCTCGCAGGTGACGGTGCGGGACGCGCTGAACCAGGCGCTGGATGAGGAGCTGGAGCGGGACGAGCGCGTTTTTGTGCTGGGCGAGGAGGTGGCACAGTACGATGGCGCCTACAAGGTACGTGGGAGCCGTTAGCGGCCCGGGAAGGGGCCTCAGTCGGGCCCTGACTCCTTTCTCCTGCCCTGCAGATCTCCAGGGGTCTCTGGAAGAAGTACGGAGACAAAAGGGTGATCGACACCCCGATATCCGAGGTAAGACTGCCCTGTCTCCTACCCTCGTGATCCCTCCATCATCTGCTCCCTGGTGCTTACCCCTTGGTTTCCTTCTCTTTCAGATGGGCTTTGCAGGAATTGCTGTCGGTGCTGCTATGGTTTGTACATTTGCATTTCTCCACTTCTGGTTTTAAAAATTAAACTGTTTTTATGTAAAAACAGGCTAACGCATTTCAATATATTTAACAGGCAGGGTTGAGACCAGTGTGTGAATTCATGACATTCAACTTCTCCATGCAAGCAATTGATCAGGTTATCAACTCCGCTGCCAAGACCTGTTACATGTCTGCAGGATCCATCGCTGTTCCCATTGTCTTCCGAGGCCCCAACGGAGCATCAGCTGGCGTCGCTGCCCAGCATTCCCAGTGCTTTGCAGCCTGGTACGGGCACTGCCCCGGCCTCAAAGTCGTCAGTCCTTGGAGCGCAGAAGATGCCAAAGGGCTGCTGAAAGCATCAATCCGGGATGATAATCCAGGTGAGCACAAGCAAGTCGTGGCAATACCTGGCACTCAGTCCTAAGGAATATCTCTTTTCGTCCCAAAAACAAAGATTAGTTAAACCCTAAAGCACTCCAGGTTGATTTACTGCAGTTTTAGGGTACTTAAAAAGACACAGAGGGATTTATGCTTTCCCTGCTATGCTAACAATAGACTGATTTTGTGGTGCTGCTGGGTACACATGTTTAGTGCTAGTTTGGTATCAACCAGGAAATCTGGAAGCATATATAAATCTATCATAAGGGGGTTAAAAAGAATGAAGATGAGCTAGGAGGAGTTCCTGCATATATAGTGCCTATGTAACTCAATTTTACAGATCATGAAATTCAAATGATAAATTCAGAATGTCATTAGTTAAGAGCAGGGCAGCTATTGTCTTTATTTTTCACAAACAGTAATTAAAGATATGAGACCTTTCTAAAATTAGGGATTGTAGTGTCATGTACCAAAATACCTGACCTCATTTCAGAGTAGTTTGGAAGGTTTTTTAAATAATTCATTATTGAAGTAAAGACTTAGATTTACTTTGTTTTTTCAATTGCTTCTGCAAACATAGTCCTCACTCCCTTGTTGCCTGGATGGATTTACTGTCTTGAGCTGCAGCAGGACCATTAATGGTCAGTGCAGGCCTGTGCCTGCAGATGTACACGTTAATCCAAGTATGTTTCCTTCTAGTTGTGGTGCTGGAAAATGAATTACTGTATGGTGTTCCCTTTGAAATGTCTGAACAGGCACAGTCAAAGGAATTTGTTATTCCCATTGGAAAAGCTAAAATAGAAAGGCAAGGTAAGCTGAGAATACATTTGTTTCCTTATTAATTGACATGCTTGGGGACTTTTCTTAACCTCTCGGCTGTTCAGGGTGCTGCTGTCATGGGGCACAGAAAAGTATTTTAAATGTTAAGTGTTCAAGTATTCTTTCATCTGTTAGTGTGGTTTCATGTTCTGTTGTCCTTACAAGGAAATATTCACCTGATTGTCCATGTCTCAGCTAAAACTATACCCTTCTAAAGCATTCCATAAACGATTTGTGAGTAGTATAGAAATTGGGTAGGTGATGGCTGAAACAGTTTTTTCCTCATCTAAGTCTGTGATTTTGGTCAAAAATGCAGAAAGATATCATTGTAGTGTTTCAGCCCACTTGTTCATAATTTACCTCTGAATTACATAAATATTTGAAAAGGATAATCTGAAAACCTCTTCAGTTCCCTGAAATCAAGGGTAAAGTTTGTGTCTTAACATGGTCCTTCCTCTCTTCATACTGCGTCTGGGCTCAGTATTTCAAATACACCTAAGAGCCTTCAATTTGCAAGTGAATCCTAATGCTGCCTTCAAAGGAACCTGAGGTCTAGAAAAAAGCTTTAAATCTTAAGAGGTTTTTTCTAACACTTGTTTCTGTTCTAGGAACTCATGTTACATTAGTGGCACACTCAAGACCTGTTGGCCATTGTATTGAAGCAGCTGCTGTACTTTCTAAAGAAGGTGTAGAGTGTGAGGTGAGTGGCGTTTGGGTTCCTTTCTCTTCCTCTGAAGTGGGGGGAAAAAAGTTCTTGTTCAGGTTCTGCAAAACTTCAGTGTATTAACTACAAGGGTCTTAATACTTGTAAGTGCCTTAACAGCATGTGCCTTTCACGTTTCTGAGTCAGAAATTTTGTTTAAGTCTTGTCTTTGGAGTCAGAACAACCGGAAGTGCTGAAGGGCCCTGTAACCAAGCAGTGGTGACTGATGAGCTCAGGTCCCACCAAGGCTCACAGCCTCCCTTCTCCCCCCAGGTTATAAACCTGCGAACCATTCGGCCGATGGACATCGAAACAGTGGAAGCCAGCGTGGTCAAGACAAACCGTCTGGTAACTGTAGAAGGAGGTTGGCCCCAGTTTGGAGTAGGAGCTGAAATCTGTGCCAGGATCATGGAAGGTACCGAGTTGCACAGTACATCAGTCTCATTCCCTACTCTAAATCCTGATTACTCTTGATGAAGCCAGGCAAAGGCAGAGTTAGAGGTTACATCAGATGAGCTGGAGTGGTCTTGCTCTAGAGATTTTCACAAGGTCTATAAACAAACCCCAGAGTGCATGGACACAAACAAGCTAGAACACCACTCTCTGGAATATTAGAGCTACAGGAACAAAATTGTTTAAATATAGTAAGATTAAGAAATTGAATCAAGACAAAACTGTAGTACTTGGCAACCTGACACTGTTTTCTGTTTCAGGACCTGCCTTTAACTACTTGGATGCTCCAGCTGTGCGTGTCACCGGTGCTGATGTCCCCATGCCTTACGCAAAAATCTTAGAGGATAACTGCATACCTCAAGTGAAGGATATAGTATTTGCAGTGAAAAAAGCTTTGAATATATAAGTTGTAAATACATGTTTTAAAGTCCTGCTTTACAAGGCATTATTGGTGTTGGGCACGTTGTATGCATAACTTCTGTTGTATAAGCTCCATGAACTTTTGTACAGTGGGGAAAGTATAGTGACCTCCCAAAATATTTATATGGGGTTACCCCCCAGGCTACACTTCATATATGCAACAATGTGGTAATGCTTGTTTGTCCAACAGTACAGTTGGGTTAGTGCTGCTGTTTGTAGAGAAACCCTGTTCAAAATTCAGAGTGAAGAAAAAAATCCTCTGGTTTTGCTTGGCTTGTAAGTACCAGAGGAGCTGTGTTGAACCTGCTGTAGCAGTGACTGAGTGCAGAGTTGCAAAGAGCAAGAGCAGGCCCTGAATGCTGTATGGCTGTAGGAGCCCATGGTTGCAGGGCTCATTAAAAAGGAATGACCAGGCTAATCAGATGAAGCCCAGCCTGTCAGTGCAGCAGTTCAGTGCAGCTCTGGGCAGAGGCTGTGGCAGCCCACGGGCTGGGTTAAGAGAGGGTGGCTGTGTCTGGTTTGAAGAGCACTCTGCACGTGCAGAAAGGCTTCTGTACAAGAGCTGAAATAAAGATCGTGAGTCTTTCCAGTATGTGATGGGAAACACTACCTAATTTTTCTTTATTAGCTGCCACATAACAGTGATAAAAAAATTACATGCCCAGATGCTTTGCTTTTACTGTTCAAATTTTTTATGGTTTCTTTTTTTTTTAACTCCTCGCCTGGGCTGACAACAGCACACTGCAACTAGAGTTCTTGCAGTGCAAAATGAGTTAGTTTATTCAGCTGCACTGAGCCTAAGCAGCAGGTGTGTGGATTGTGTGTGAAGAGCTGGGAAGCCCTCAGAGCAGCCTTTTGGAGATCACTGCATGCCAGGGAGCTCTGCCAGGCTTCCCTCCGCAGCTTGTGGTTCAGAGGGAAAGCTGCCCTGGGGAGCCTGAGCAGCAGGGCCTGCCCTGCCCCTCAGGTGAGCAGGGGGAGAGGAGAGACCTCTCTGCACGCACACAGAAGAGCTTGGGCCCTCTTTCTGAAGAGCCAGGAGTATTTTCCAGGGTACTGCCGCTAGCAGAGGTGCTCTTCAGTTCTTGGGAGGTCTGGCTTGGAGGTTCAATCCCAGCTGAACATACGCACCACACACTGCTGAAGGAAATTCCATTAACATTTTAATAAAAATGACTGAATATCACAGGTTACATGAAACTTTGTACAGACATTCTCTGCATAGTAACAAACACTGATGTACTTGAATTTAAAAAAATGGATTATCTATAATCCTTTAAAGTGCAATTTGTTTAAGGTTTTAAATCAAAAAGGATCTTTCAATAAAGTTTAAATGGTAGAATTCATTTGAAGTAACTTCGCATTTAATTAAATCAACAATAACATTACCTCCCACTTCAGCTGCTTCCTCATTTAAAAACACTTTCCCCTAGAGTTGCAGGTAGGATGTCCATTTAAACAAGCTTAATGAGACAGCATTTTAACTCCACCAGCAAACATGGTGGGAATAAGATTTAATTCTCCAGTTCCCTCACCTGTGCAGTATGCTTTAAGGGTTGGATTATGTAAAACAAACATGCAGCAAGAATTAAATGAGTTACAAGTGCATGAAAAGAGTTGAAAAACTGAGCAGACTAAAACCACATTCCTGTAATTTGAAAAAAGTGGTGGAAGTAGGAAAGATGCAGTAACTCACCATCATCACGGTCATTCCTATTTTCAGATTTTTTTATTCAGCTATATAGAAGTTGCTGTACCCCTGACACTGTAGCTAGAGAACACAGTTCTTGCAGCCAAGTAAAGACTGGAGTACTTATCCCAGCACGGCAAAGCAATTCGGGCAGGGCAGTGCTGCTACTCGAGGGAAGCTGAAACCGGGGGGAACGGAGCTGCGGCTGCTCTGTGCTGCTGGGTCACTTGCGAGTCAGGAGGGTCAGCACAGGAGGGGGAGAGGGAATTGAATCCTGGAGTGACCAGTGGCCTCAGCTGATCCTGGGAGCACTGTAGTCGCACGTCTGTGTTTTCTTCAGAGTTCCTTTCTGAAAGTTTTGAATGGAGCTGAGCAAGGCTCCCCGGCTTCTGCTGGCGGCAGGGGCGGCGGGGGCGGTGCTGGGGGGATGGACGATGCTCCTGTGAAGTTGGGGAGAGAAGATGGAGTTTGATTATGCCGGGGATGTCCTGACTGCATCTGCTTGGTTGGACTTGGTCAGTCCTGCACTAGTCACGTCATCCCTTGAATGCCAGTGGAGTGTGAAGAACAGAACAGATGGAAAATGCCAAAGTGATCAAATCCCTCTATCTGCAGGTGAGTTGTGTTAGAATCTGAGATACCTCTGAAATGAAGCCTGAAGGGCCTCAGGACTCAGATGCAAAACATGAATCATATGTGACCTTGCACGAAGGAAAATAGAGATCACTTAACGGGACTTCCTAGATTCAGCTTCTCCTATTTGTCCCTAGTGAGGCAGTTTGTTCTTTGGGACATGAACAGTAACAAAGACTTAGAAGCAAATTTTACTACCTGTTCTTACTAACGTAACTCACTTTACATTCCTATGAATGAAGGACCACATCACTGTAGTAGCTGTGATGATCATTTTGCTTGGTCAGATTATACTTCATTTTAAAAGTACTAACTGCAGATAGAGTTTTCTGGAAGTGTTTTACACTTCCACAGTTCTGTTTGACTTTCTCCAAACATGTTGTAGCAAATGTTTGTTTTGACAGACTGAATGAATCACAACACTGTCACACACACACACCTCCAGCCTGCCTCTCCTGTTCCCACCAGCCACCTTTGTACTCTGTCCCTTGCTCTCTACGCCAGCCAAATCCACTTTATGTTTCTCATCCTGCCTCAGCTTTCATGTCCTGACTCCCCGGGAAGCCAGAGCCCACAGTGGAACATGCAGCTGGTCCAGCAGTGAGGGCCTGCATGGAGGTGTTTCCCGGCAGTTCAGACCCAGGCAAGTGGCCTCATTTTCCCCAGGCACTCTCCCAAATACCCTGATCTTGTGCAGTTCTGCACATTGCACCATCATTGCTACACAAGTAAAATAATAATGGGCCTATCTTGTCTCGTATTCTGGAAGGAGTAGGGGCATAATGATTCGTATCTTGGAACTACTCAGCAGTGAATTTCAACTCCATCATCTAGATAATGAGTTATGTCATAGGACAACTAAAAAGACAAATGGCACCTATTAACACTTGCTTCCAGCAGCTCTGACCTACAAAGAGGAATATACCGGTAAGTAGCATGATACTGTGATCTGGGAAAGGTAAAACAACATTAAAGCAACCAAGAGACTGTTATTCCTGAAGTAGAACTGCTTTTTAGAAGTGAGCAAATATCAAGCAATTAAGCAACATAATGCCATTCAGACTCAAAAGGGATTCGATGAAGGATAAAGCTCAACTACAGGAAAAAAGCAGACAAAAGTTCTCCATGCTCCATTTGTCTCTCAATTCCTCACCAACAATTGTTTTAGACTAAAAAGTAACAGTAAAACCAGAACTGCTGTTATTAAAACAAGCAGTTATACTAGATGAAAGACATAATTCAAAACTCCTTCATTTTCTATTTGTACTAGTCTTTGAAGAAGGACTTTTCCCATACTGGAGCAGGCTCAAAATGCAGATTATTCACAGAAAGCGTCCCATTTTGCCAGCGTACATTAATATGTGCTGAGATTGTAGCACTTCCAGCTCTTAGAGAAAAATTCTCATTGGCATGAAAGCCTTTCGTGAAAACAAAGAATGGAAGTACATATTGAGCTCATCTTCACTCTCTTCCCTTCCAGAGGAAATACTCAAGTCCTAATAGAAATACCAGAGATCAACTGAAACAATTTAACTTGCCTGTTGCATGTGGAAGTAACCAAAACTTGACACAATGGCAGCACAAAATGAAATAAATTGCATACTGGGGCCTTCTAACTTATCCAAATCTGCTTTTTACACTTGCCAAAGATGTACATCAATTTACTATTAAAAATACTGAAAAAACATTCCTGGCGTTAGAGTGTCCTGTGCCTCTTGTAGATGGACTGCCAGGAAAGAAAAACTCTTGGCACTTGGCCAAAGGAAGAACAAGACCAAGAACAGTCCAAATATCCATTTAGTGGCTGAAGTGGTCAGAGCAGGACACTGCAGGACTGGTGCACCAACCTACCCCCAAACAGATCAGGTGAACTGCTGTAAAAGCACCAAGAGCAGCTAATGACAAAAGAAATGGCTTCAAAGAGATGCAGGTGCAGAGAACAAAGACAAGAATTTTGTCTGGAGTTGCAAGGTTAGGCTGAAAGAGCCTATGCAAGTAGTTGTACAAGATGCAATAGGGAATGACCAGGAAAGCAGTGGCCAGGGAATACAAATACAGTGGTAACGTGTGGTGAAAGAAGGCACACGTTTGACACACAGAGGGCAAAAAAGACACAAAATGCTTGGATCACTCAGTATTATTAGGCCAAGATTCCACGTGTTATCTTCAAATTTTGATCTGGTTATTTAGCAAGGCTAGAAAAGACAGAAGTAGGGGCAGAGATCACCTTTCATCCTGCAAAAATTGTTAAATTCCTCAGGACTCACTATTATTGAAATCGAGCTGCTGACAACATCATTTACTTAAACTCTTGGGAAACATACCAGAATTATACCCTTATACTTGAGCTCCACCTTAAGACATAAATACAAACACAGTTCAGAATGGTATCTGACTAGCTATGAGCATTACATACTGAACCTGTTAATTAAGAGCGTGATTCAAAAATCTTCAAATCCATTCATTTCAGTTAGGCAATCAAAACCAAGCAGTCCTTCCCTTCTTGACACGAGTGATGCAAAAGCAACCTTAGTTCAAACAGACGTATTCATATACATTTACATCTACAGATTGAATCGTTCTGCCCTAAAGTGAAATACTTTCCTATATTTACTAGAAAAAACATTTGAGACAAGTGCTCAACTATCCCTAGACCCTCCCAATACGTATGTTGAAAGATGTTGCCTGCAAACACACATTTTATTCATTCATGCATTTTTAAGAATAAAACACTCAAACAAGAACTTACCAAGGGTTTTTACAGGGACATTTTTGTTAAAAGAGTGTGTTAAAAGGAATAGGAAGTAAATCAGCTGTAAACTTGATGCCTGAATTGAAACAAAAACTTAATTATGAATATAAAGTGACAGCAATTGTGCAAACAGCATTAAAAACTTGGCTGAGAATGGGATGCGAACAAAGAAAATAATTTCAGTGATAGTTTTTAAAGATGCTGTATTTCATTAAAATAATCTGTAGGAATATTCAGATTTTTTTTCTTCTATTCCCTCCCAATACTAAGCAACTTCAAGATTTGCATCCAACTTCCCCATTCAGAAACAGAGCATCTTTAAAGAGATAAATCAGCATTAGCTTACTTTTCCGAAAATTCACGTTCAAAATGATGCATGCTCTATTGAAGACAGCAGAGAAAGAGAGAGGACACAAGTTAATCATCCAGTTCTCGTGTCAAAGTAAGAAAAACAGATACTGTTAGCTGGAAAGTTAGTACAGAAGTCAATACATTCTTAGTCACAAATATCAGGACAGCAGATTGACTATTTCATATTACATTTACAACACTTCACCCAATTCCGAAAAATGAACCACAATTTTCCATGCTCTAAGCATTATTATACTTGATCAACAAATGCAACATACATGCTTTCAGTTGCACATGCCATAATTCAAGCTTTACAGGATTAAAGTGCATTTAGAGAGATTTAACAAAAAATCTGCAGGAAGATTAGCCACAGAAGATGAAATCCATTCAGTTCAAGAAACACTTCCTGCTGTATTAACACCTGTATTCACACTTATGGGTCAGAGACACTCAGGAAAGGCACTCCCTAAAGCATTCCAACTGTTTCACTGAAAGGTGAGGGGCAGGAAAGATGCACCATATGGGTGCCAATGAAATATATGTCATGCTGAAGGATTCAAAACAGCTGGCACAGAAAAAGATTGTTAAGTACAACTCTTTCACTATTCTCGCAGGGAAGCCCAAAGAAGCAAAAGTGACACCCTCCAATTTTTTCTCTGTTGGAAGAGATCTTGTTATATATTACTGGTTTATTTGATATTCACTGAAAATATTCAGTGAAATTTTAAATAACCTATACCACACTGTTCTGCATTCCTTCTGATCCTAGCCACTGTTCACAGCCACAAGGAAAATGAACAGATTTTCACAGAAGCAAAAAATTGTGGAGAAAGAAAAAGAACCACACCGGGAGAATGTCAGAAACACGGGATGTTACATTAGAGTCACTTGCATGAGCTAACAATGTATTTCAAATATGTTATTTAGCCAAGTACCAGCACCACCACCAGCCCAAAACATTCTCACCAATGAACAGCCCATGAGAGCCAACATTTCCAGAAGGCACTATTCCCCTCAGAGCAGGCCATGCTCTCAGTCCTACAGCTGCAGCTGCCATTAGACAGCAGAAGCCAACCATCATTTTATTCCTTAGTCCGTTTTCCATGACTCTCCCAAGCACTCTGCTGCAAGCCAAGCCTCACAAGGCCTTTGTTCAGAGACCAAGCACCTCTCAACATGTGAGAAACCTCCTGAATGAGGTTCAGTCCCCCAGGGCATGTCAGCCTGGAGCCTGCTCCCCTTTGGTCAGTGTCTCTCACACTTCACATACCTACACTCTATATATGACCAGTTACAGGCCAGGACGAGAGCAGGAGCTTCTCTTGAGGGCACTTTTCCTCATCAGCCTTAGTTTTGCCATGGTATTGTATCAGCAGGATTCTTTGAGATGCCCCAGTTCTAACACAGCCATACCAAACCAGACAGACTGAAAGGCTCAATGCCTTTTTGAGAATCACCTCACCACACTGACACCCATGAGCACTTTTGGTATAGAGGTAAATACCCTCAATAAGTACAAGGAAACCAGAAGAGAGAAAAGCAAGCTACAGGTGCATCACTTGTCACAAATAAAGTCCTACCGTGGGACCAGTGTGTCTTTCTTCAAGGCAGTAATAGCATACTTGCTTAGAAGAGCTAAAACTACAACACTGCTGGTGAAAAAAATCTAGTTTTCTCTTAGAATTAATATCTGAAATTCCTTCTATGAATTCTACTCACAAAAGCATTCCTAAAAATGTGACACTTGGCTTTGCACCTCATAAACAGCATCCAAGCCATCGGCTCACTAACACACTTCCCAGTGTGAGGACAGATAGGGCCACAAGCACCATTCAGACAGGGCTGATCACCACAAGCCATCAGGAGCACACTGGCACAAGACGACCAACAAACACACTGTGACAGTATGGTTTGAACTGAGACAAGTTTTGAGCACACACCTGAACTATTTTGATCCCCATCTGCACATAAACCTGCATCCCATGCTTAAAACTTGAAAAAACTTTCAACCAAGTTCCAACAAGTCTAAGTCAAAACATAACTAAACAGTAGTTTTCTCACAAAAAAATGCTTTCTAAACATCTGTCCATTTTGGAGGCACATTTCAGCTACTTCCTTATTAAAGCCCACAGAACTGGCAGCAAACCCTCCAGCTCAGAGTCAGTGCATCCAGAGAACAGCACTGTTATTGTGCAACACAATAACAGCCATTATCTTGCTTAGGCTAACTGGGAGAAGTTAGTTCCTACAATACACACTTCTCATGCCCTCAACTTGAAGGAGAAATTACTAATTTGAATTTCAGCATGATTGATTTGAATTACATCACGCAGACTGCAGTGTCCTTTGAAAGACTAACCACAGCAAACACAAATTTGATTGCATTGCTTTGGTTAATGAGTTGTGCTGTGTAGAAAGTTCCTGGGACTAGAAATCCTAGGGCAAGAGTCACCATTAAAAAAAGCAATGCCATGGGCTGCTTCCCCTCTAGAAATGTATTCTGTTAACACCTTTTTTAATCAATATTTGCCAGTGCTCTTCTTCCAGCCTTTCAGACTGAAGCACATCCACTACTGCTCAATATTCAGATTTGTAATTAAACTTTCTGAGCATTTCTACTGCCCACTCAAGCAGATTCTTCACCACTTCCTACCTCTGTCTTAAACATTAACAAAACTCTCTGCACAGCTACCCAGCAAACTGAAAAACAGAACTGGCCAAAAATAATAAAAATATTATCTTTAACCCAAATCAATCTTGTTTCTAAACTTGTTTCTACCAACTCTACTGGGTTATCAATGGGCCGTAGCAGAACTGGGGAGATTTATGAAGCTTAAGCCACCGAATTTGTCACACCCAAAATTCCTGAAAATACATCACAGCAGTACAGGAATAAAGAGACAATACAAAGAAACAAGGGATGAATAAGCAGTATTTCAGAGTCAGCAGACCATTAACACCAGAATGAATGCATACTGCAACATGAGGCCCAAAAATGCCTGGAAAGTAGCAATGTGGGTAGGCCTGGAGTAATACAGACTTCAAAGCAAGCACGTACACCCTGGGTAAATCACATCATATATACATCAAGAAAGGTTCTGTCTTTTCATTTTTAAATGAAAAAGAAAACTATAAAAAGGTTCTCTATGACCCTCAAGAGAGAGCACATGCCCACACTCAGGCTGCCACAAGGTAACTGTCATCTCCGTGTTCCAGCCTTGAAAACCATCATCCCTTAATCATCCTTGGGAATAACACCCACCACTGAGGGGCAGAGGGAAATAAAAAAACAATATAAAAAAGATAAATACTGTAATGATTCTTGAACTTACCTGCTGTGGAGGGCGGAGTGGGGGATGATGGAGATGTTAAAGGGGAACTCGCCCCAGAGCCTGCTAAATGAAACAACAGTCAAGTAACTACAGCTGTGACATTGCAGTTCAACACAGACAAGACAGATTGCTGGAAGCAGGCCAGCTTTACTGACTGAAGATCCAATCTTGCTTCCACATCTTGGGAAAGATTCCCATTCATAGCAACAGTGGCTTTACAGTACAGAGTATCAGAGAAGCCCCAGATACATAGGAAGTGCACTCAATATTTCTCAATGGGAAACGTTTCCATTCTGTTGCTTGGGCTGTTGGATTTCAGCATACAAATTCTGTTCTCCTTAAGAGTTGTGTCAATCCATGGGTGGCACCCCATCTCTCCTAAGAGATGATTTTCAGTCCGTTGCTGTACTCTACAACAAGCTGCTTTTGGACACATTTTAGCCAAGCAAATCAACTCTGGTAATCTGTTCCCTAGTACCAACCATACCTTTTAACTAAATGAAGACCTGTGAAAGGCTCTGTTGTTTTAAAATTTGGCACTGAAGCAGCAATTAAACAATAACTGTCATTCATCTTAACACCTTACTATGTAATACAGACCACCAGAGAGTCTCCCTGAAGACTGCGTTATTTAATGGCCGAAGAAATGGATGTTGTTGTTATTCAACTGAAATATCAAACAGAATGAAGAGACTGATAATTTTTTTGAGGAATGGGGCACAGAAGAGAGGAGACATTAAATTAGGCAGCTGAAAATATAACATCAACAATATTTTTAAGCCCTCAATTTATCTATTATTAAATACCCAAAGCAGTGGTATTAGACTTTGGTACTCAAATATTAATATGTAAAGTGTTGGTAATCCTAAATCTTTTCAGACAGAAAATGACAGTAATAACAAAAAAACTGACATAGCTGTGTAGAAGCAAATTCTTCTCTCTGTAGTTACCTGAGTTATTTGAGTTGCTGTATTTGGCTGAGTGTTCCTCCCCACCTTCATTGGCAGAGCGTTTTGACTTCTTTAAAAGGGAGCAGATAGGAAGGAACAGAAGATAGGAATGAATAATCACTTTCTATGATAAGGATTGAACTGACACACAGATTTGTAACAGCCATCCACTGTATCACAGTGCTCAACATCCCTCTCCCCCTACCCAACACATGCTGACGTGGTTACAAGAGCAGCAAGGCTGTTTTGTTCTCAAATATCTTTAGCCAGGCTCCAGGGAAATCCAGTGCCCTCTGACCACAAGGGAAAGGCAGAAAACTCATTGCCCCCCAGAAAGGAAGAGCAACACAGACAGTTTTGCAGGAGCAGAGTGAAACAGGCTGCAACACCTCCCCAGGGAGCAGGACAGAGCAGAGCAGCTCATCTGGGTATGAGCCGTTAACCAAGACTGGTTTCATACCGCAACCTCAAACAGGTTACACCAATATGCAAGTTAGCTACCACTGTAACTTAAACTTTTTAGTAAATCTATTCCTTAGCTAAAGAAGTGAAAACAACCAGGAAGTAGTGCAGAAAAACACAGGAAAGAGTAGAGTCATGTACCTATGGCTAAACCTGTGCACAGTAAACATTACAAAAAGATCTTTTTCTGTGGGAGAAACCTATTTAAAGATTGCTTACTTTTCGTGCCAAGATCTTCCTTTTCTTTTTTTCTTCTTCAGAGCCATGATGAGATTGAGCTCTTGTCAGCCTTCTGTGCTGGTGAATCTTCAAAATTAAGGACAAGATAGAAAAAGACCATATTAAGATCTTAAATGTTTGAAAACAACATGTTTGGTGTACAAGAAAACACACCGTAGTCACTTTGCATGTTTGGATTTCTTTTTTCGTTTTTAGTTTTTATCTTTACTGTTTCTGGTAGAGGATGGAGACTCATACTGAAGTTAAAATTATCCTCTCACTTGGGAGCCACTACCTGTGAAGCTGTACCACTTAAAACAGTGAAATGCCATATAGTCAACAGCTGTTACAGAACTCCTCATATTGCATTTTTGGGCAAGCAAATCTGTTGGTTAAAGCCTTTATTACTCAAAATCACTTTTGAGGAAAAACTCACTTTCTGCATGTAAAAGTGGTAAGAGGAAATGAAATGTCTGTAGGAAATAAAGAAATGCAGACATTACCAATTTCTGTTCTTCTGTTAATCGCTTTTCTATGCATTCCTTGGAGATTTTCAATGCCTCTTTTAGCTTAGTAGGAATCTAATACAGAATGGGGAACAAAATCATAGCACAAGATGTGATAAAGGAAAACACAACTTCACTGATCAAAACTCACCATTCATCTGATCACATTTCTCATCTAAAGCCCCAGGATGTAACACTATTTCTTTAGTGAAGCAGAAAAGACGACTCTAGATGCATGTTTTTCTACTCCAAACCTAGCTACAGATCAGCAGGGACAAAGAAACGCCAAACCCTGGAAGGGATACTCTAAAGGCCAGGACAGATAAGTACTTTGAGACTCCAGTCACATCTCCCAATTTCCACGCGGCTGACAACACAGGACACAGGGCACATATCCTCCAGGAGAAGCACCCTGGGGCAGCTCCTCAGTGGGACCAGATGTGGCTCCTGAAATGCCCCAGTGCTGGAGCTGGCAGCAAGGTGCTGATGGTCTCCTGTACCAAATCAGCTTCCACAGCTCTTTGCAATGCTTTTCCTCTCACTGCAAGGGACCCGCGGGACTCAGAGCCTCAGCACCATCAGTTACACAAATGGGCTCCAGTTCAGCAGCTGCTCTTGAACCCTCCTGGGTCACACCATGCTCCCCTCTAAAGGGTGGCACAAAGTTCTCAGGTACAATTTGGCAAAGGAATCCAAACACTGATGGCAATAGCCAGAGAGGCCAATAAAGCCAGCTCTCCTCGACCCCCTCTGTCAATTAATAGGTAGCTACCCACATCCTGGCACTTCCACAGACATCAGCAAATCAGTGTTCAACTCTACCTTAAACTGTGGTTTCTCGGAGTTTGTTAGCAGGACGTCACTGAATAATCTGTGAGTTTATTAAAAAAAAAAAAAGAAAAAAGAGGAATATTATTCCCAAAAGACAGGCAAAACCAGAATGAGAATACTATTGATACTGTTCACTTAAACCCCTCTTTCTCCTTTTGCTTCTGTGTCCTCAACCCTTGGGCACAGGTTTCTATGTACTGCTTTTTATTTCCTAAGCACTGCTGTAAAATTAGCAGCATCCAACCCTCAGAATGTAGCCACTACTTATGGCAGAGAAGACTGGTTTGTGTGAGATTTTTGAAAGTGGATAGAACGGGTACAGTTATCAAAGGCAGAGAAGGGTTCGCCCATAAAAAAAAAATACCTTTTCCCTAAAAGTATATGGATTCTTTTTTTACAAAAAAATTCCAGGGACTTTATTTTAAATTATTTTAAATTTCACCTACACAAAATCATTGCTCTTATTAAAAAACATTCTCTTAGCACAACTCTTGTCTTAGAATTAACAAGGAACATGTGAAAGATCAAGCCAACTTAACATTTGAAAATATCTGCATTCTTGCCTGTCCTCTAGAAAAGGCAACTAAAGCAAATATTGTAATATTTTTGCTCTCCCCTCTATGGTATCAGCAGAAACGGCATAAATGATTAATCCTTTTCTATCCAAAAGAAAGACACTAGAGGGCAATGGTAGTCTGAAAATAAACTGGTTTGTCCATTTCAAGATACTTTGTCCTGGAGAACATACTAGAAAACTGTCACAGAGAGACCTCAATCCTGGTTCCAAGATAAATACTTGAGTTGCTGTTCACTGTGGAAAATTATCACAAGCTTATACTAGAGAAAACAAATTCATGTCTAGAATCAAGTTAATTAAGGAGAGTATACAATGAAAAATTCAGAAATAAAGCAAATTTTAAAATACTTCAAAAAATCCATGAAAGTTCATCCTTATTTACAGGACTTTCTGAACCTTTCAAATTACATGTTCTTATGGTTATAATAAATAGACATTTAAATTGTAATAATTGTTTTAAATTACATTAATTGCATTGCATATCTATGTAGAACACTTTTGTAAAGAGTACTGGTGTAAAGGGAATATAGTTTAATATCTTACATATCAAATGCAGCTGCACATAGATTGTTTATTCAATATCTTTAAACACCTGTATATTTCTGTATTCACAGAGTTTTCCTATAGTATTTCTCCCCTGCTTACATTGTTCTCTCTACCTCCCACCTTTAAAAGCAGAGGAGGGGAGGAGAAGAAGGAATTGAAGGCTGCAGTGACTCTTCCCAGCCAGGAAATCTGAACCTCAGAGCAGGCTCTAAATGCACTGCATTTACAACATAACAACAGATCAGTTCTATAAAGCCTATCAAGCTTCATTTGAGACACATCCCTCAGAACAAGGAGCAAACCTTTCTAAAGAGGAACAAGGGCAGAAAGCTTCTTCCTCCTAAAATAATTAAAAACACTGCTATGAATATAGAATAAGTCGGACAGGACTTACGGCATCTGTAAGAGCCGTGAGACAGTTGGCATCCCATTCTTCAGAGCTTCACAAGTCAGAATGGACTCCAACACTGACACTACCAAAGAAAGAATAAGAATGAACACATTATTACACAGCAGGATAGCAAATGATTTAGAATGAACGTCTGGCACTGCTGTGTGATGCTCCCTTAAGTATTGCATCAACCAAGCAGTGATGGCATGTGGTTTTTATTATAGCATTAGTATTACACATAGAAGCTTTCCAAGAATGTTAGACATGAGGCAAGGGAATCCAGGCATCTCACTGCTTGCTAAACATTGCTTTATCACTCAGCTAAAAAAAAAAGTTTTATTCATACACTACATATATTTCATGAAGAACACATTTTCTATTTGACCAAATTACTAGTTCCTTCTGGTCACAAGGTGCAAAGATCTCAGGCTATTTCACAGCACTTCAGCTTAGGTGAAGTCTGAGAGTGTACCCAGGCAGCTGTGACTGAGATGTTCTGCACTGCATACTAACCAACAAACACTGATGGAGCAGGGGGGAAGCTGTCCACTGGAATCGTGTCTGGGGGTCTTCCATAGGTCATTTCATACAGTAAGTGTCCAAAGCAGTGAACATCAACACCCTCCAAAGTCTGTGGGGGAACAAAAAAATAAAACCACAACTTGTTCGCTTTTCACAACTGGTTAACCCAGTGATCTTGCATGTGAAGACAGAAAAGAGGAATCATTAAGGCAGCTCTTAACCACAACCATTTCCCTGCATAACTGTAGCTCAGCCACAAGCTAAAGCAGCCTCTTTTCCTTCTGTACGTGATGGTACAAATGGGAGAGCAGTGTAGTCAAGTTCTGTAAAAATGTGTGAAGTAGCAAACTCTTCACACAGCAGTTTAGAGATCCATACACCAGCAGAAACCCCAATCAAGCACATTTTCCTACCTAAGGCAAACAGCAAGGAAAGAAATTCATAAAATGACCAGTGGCACTTTACAGGGAAGTAGATAAAAAGATGGGAAAAAATGCATACCAAACAAACCTAGGGGAGTCTCTTGTGCTCCTCCTTAGGTTTGTGCAAGCTGTACATACATGCTAAGCTCCCAGACAGCATATTTCCAAGATTTCTGAATCATGTTTAAACATAAGAGGCTTCTCTAACTGGAAGAGGCTTTGATGGCACTAACAGATTTGGACTAACCATGAACTCGTGATGGTTTCTTTGACAACACAGTAGAACTTGTTTAGCAAGGTCAGCAAGCAGCTATCTTGTGATGCTGCACAGAATCTATTACAATGAGAGCCTAAGGCAGGGCAAGATGTTACTGCAACAGGGCAAATTTGTTTTCATATTTTTGCAGTAAGATAAATATTTTGCTTTGCAAGCCTGCAGTCAAACAGACACCCTTCAAACAAATAAAAATAACCTTTTGAATAGCTAGAGATCTGCAAGCATCCGATCCATTTTCCCAGTATCCACCAAAGACAAGGCTGATTACTGCTCCCAGCTAAGCACAAGTAAATAATTGTGCTCACTGTACAGACATACAAGTGAAACTGTAGTAGTCAATGTGCACATTCCTACAAAATACAGACCAGGGTGGAAAGAGATCTTAAAGCAACTGCACTTTATCTCTATTTGTGCTGGCACTGTTGTCATAAAAACACTCACCTGCACTCCCCCTCTACCTGCTTACCTTTGGCCTCAGCCTCACTCCAGTGTGCTGCAACAAAAATGCTGTGCAGCCAGACAGTGGTTTGGAGGAAGCAGAAAAGGGATTTGATGGAGAAAAGCTCAGATTAAAAAAAGGGGGCTTGAGAGAGGTTTTTTCATTCTAGTCAGTTCTCCACAAACAAAAGTTGAGAATAAAGATTTGCATAAGAGTCCAATTAATTCCTTGTCTGAACCTTACATTAATTTTCCGAAACTGTGAAAAGTATGATCGATAAAATGATGGAAGTCCCAACAAGGAATTTTCTAGATCCAGTAACTTGCAGGTATCCCCATCCAGCATCACGTTGGCAGAGTGAAGATGGCCGTAAGGAAATCCTTTCTCATGCAAGAATTTTAATACCTGAAAANTACTAAACCAGACACATAATAAATGAGGCCCCCATTTGGAAGGCTCACTCAACTTGATCTTCTATCCACATCCTCTTTGGCTGACTATTCATTCTCATTTCACTGGTAGCACTTTTTACAAAACAAATATTTGATGCTGATCCACAAAGCAAGGCTTATGGACACATCCCAGAGAGAGATGGAAACTAAAACTTAAAATTCTACTGAATAGGATAGTTTGAGTAAAAAAAAAAAAATTAAGACACACTAACCATGAACTTATGGCACATGTTCTGCAGGCTATGAGTTACTTCTTTCCCTTTTTACACCAGGAGCAGACTACATTATCACCTCTCTCCCATTTAAGCTCCAGACACACCAGCTGCATTTTTGGGAGGGGTCATAAATGGTCTCACACATCTATATCTAAATTCAACTCAGCAGCTTATCTCAATTTACATTTAGCTTTGAAGTCTGCTGCTGAAATAAAGCTTGTGTGCTCAAAAAAGTTTTTCCACTTTTTGTAGTTAGACCAGTTGGCCTCCAAAAAAATAAATCAAAAAAGCTGGTAAATAAAGGAAAAAAAAAAGTACCTCTAATATTTGCCTTCCATATGTTTTTATTTGCTGAAGTTCAAGGCCTTGAATTTTTTTAGGATTGCAATACTTCTTCAGGAATGGGTCTTTTGGCTTTGCCTTTAAAAGAAACACACATATCAAGTATCATGCCCAGAAAAGTCAGTATTTGTCTTAGTTTGCTTAGCAATTGATGGCAAACACTTACATAAAAAACATGTATGGTCATTCCAGCATATGTTCTGCCATTTGAGTTGGGGGCAGGGGGAAGACATTACCTTATAAATAAGGTCCTTTAGTGTCCCTTTTTCACTGAATGGTCGAATAACCAGCGCTGAAGATTCGTTGGCAGTGGCAAAAGTGATTTTGTAAATATAGGGATGCTACCAAAAGAAGAAACCGTAGGTAAATTTTAGCTGATGGATTTTTAAAATCATTTGTGCTCAAT
>WEIT01000240.1:2180-15118 GCA_013389985.1 Dryoscopus gambensis
TTTGAGTCAGACAGGGAGGGAGAATGAGAAGAAGCAGATCCTGTGAGGTAGGATAGCGCTTTTCATCGTGCCAATGTCCTCCCTTGCCCAACTGTCTCAATTGTTAAACTCCCCCACCCCAGGGGAGACATTGGGACATTCACACACAGCCTGAAGGTGTTCATCCCTTCTGATAGGGCACAACTGGCTCAGCTCCACTGAGCTGACATGAGAGGAAGTGTCATGCCTTAGAAGAGGTCATAAGCTCCCCAGACTCCTTTCTGAGGCCTTCCACCATAGGACTGCACATGATCCACAGTGTTGCACCATCCCCTGGATGTTCCCATGTTAACCTAAACGTATTTTAACCCACTCAGTTTTGTGTTTTGTGGGCTTGTCCCCCACCCACGATGGACCAAGACTGCAACCATCACTTACACCAATGGATATCTAAATTGCAGTAATCAAGTTTTGTGCTTGGATCCATGGGTGATGCTGTGTTTCTACTTATCCTTTCTTTCTCTTTCTCTCTTTCTTCTCCTAATGCCTCAAAGTATATTGTAAGCCAGACTAAAAAGTTCCAGTCAATGCCTTAGTAAGTGCTTTGTTGTGTCTGGATGAGTTTAAGTTGGCTAAGTTTAAGCTTGCTAAGTTAAAGTTTGTGAAGTCCCTTACTTTGTCTGCATGTTGTTTTAAAATTTGCCAAGCACCTTATTCTACCTTAATGTTCCAAAGTTTAAAAGTAAAACTTTGTTATTGAGAATTTCTGAGGATTTTGTTGTTTCTCCCACCCTCTACCCAGACTGAATCAAACAAGCTTCCTGTAAAAGGGGGCTGGGGCATAACAGCTGTCCACTGCATGTCACACATTTGCAGGATCAGGACATACATTGGGGCATACCTGCCTACTGGTACAGCTAATGCAATTCTCCTACCAGCCTCGTTTCTTAGGTTTTGTTTGTTTGTTTTGGGGGAGTTTTTTGTATAGGTTAAATGAATTTCTGCATTTCTCTACCAACATGATAAGCAGTAAAATGAGTCACAAATTTCTTGTAAATGACTAATATTGTTTCCTTTACACTCATCCTTTCGTTAAGCCGATAATTATGTAAAGGACTTGCAGCAAGACTTGAATCAGTCTCTTTCAGTTCAAATCACACTTAACATTAGCTCTGTAGATGTGTTGACAGATCATTTTATGTAATCAGAAATGGTGATGGTTGTAATAATGTTCCAGTTTTAGTTTAAATCTAAATTAGTAGACAATTACCTCTCCTGCATCCACGCTCTCCTACAACATTGTTTGTTTCTGAATATATACAAAGGGAGGAGCAAAACACAGTGTGATATATTATTTGTGTTCTTTCATGGACTTGTAAACCAGAAACAAATGTTGGCAGTTTCTCATTTAATGAATTAGGGGTGATAGAAACCTGCCAACCAACAAAACTGCTAAGTTTAAGGTGTCAGCTTTGCAATAATTCATTGTTTCAGCTAACAACATTAAAGAGTATCTTGATGTTTTAAGCGGAGAGTCTATTTGTCTTTTCACCATTTTCCTTATACTCGTTAGGCCTATCAGGAATTACAAGTACATGATCAGGGACAGCAAAGACGGAAAGAAAATATTTTGTGCTTTTTATTATTTTTGTTAACTCAGTTTTGTTGTGTTGACCTATAAATTACAGTTCTTCAGATCCTCTTTAGATCAGCTGGTAATTGGGCTTTAATGATGCAGTTATTTTCACATTTCACAAGCCTCTTTTTACCACCTACATTTTCTGTAAATGAAGAGCACGAGCAGAAGCTTAACTGTAGTTGCTTAATGAATATTTACCTCTCAGCTCAATAAATCATGATGGTTCACCTCTTCCAAAGACAGTAACTATTTAATATTCTATTAAGATGATGGGCATAAAAGAATAGTAAAACGGGTTTCTCCTATAGCAACATAATTAACTAAAACAGGGAACAGTTCCCCTTTCGTTTGAAATGGCAATAAAACATCCGTTATTCAAGGAGTATGATCATTATAAAACTGTGTGGAAATAAGTGAACCCTGTAAACTTGGATTTAATGCAGTTTTCTGAGTGGAAACTTAAAAAAACCTGTAAAATTATAACTTTATGAGTTTAGCACTGTACTATTTCTCAAAAATGTTGTCCTCATCTGATGATAGCACACCTAACTGGATAAAGTCCTTCATTCATATATTAATAGTGATTAGGCTGTCCTTTAAGGCATCCAAATTCTAGATATGCTAATCTTTGGAATCCCTTAATTTATAACACTTGGATTATTCCCATGGGGGACTAAGGCAAATTAACTCCATCCTACTTCTGTTTAAAGAGATTTGAAAAAACAGGGAAGGAATCAGCTCTTCAAAGAAGAATGATTTCAAACAAAATAATACGCCACTTACTAAGAAAAAAAAATTAAAAATTTATCATTTTTGCAAAATCTGAATTTGGCTTCCTTCTTCCTTTTGTCTCCAATCAAAACACCTTGGAAGAGGTGAAGGAGGACAGTAATGATCACTATTTCTCTTTAACTTCATCTGCATTCTTCATGAGAGGGATAGAAGAGGAATCAGCTTCTGCTGGGAAATTCTGTAGTGGAATGGTGCTTTGAGCTGCTGGTAGTAGGCATCCTTAGGAGGTGATAGATCAGGGAAGTTACTCTGCATACATCCACACTGTGCATAGGTACCTTGGTTTAGCTACAGACTGATCAGTTTTGCAGACACTGACCACACTGGTAGAAACATAAAAAATCAGGATTCAACTTCTCTCATATTCACTGGAATATATTTTATATATTTTTCTCTGCCACAAATAAAGATTTGATAAAAGCACAACTTAAGTTCATTTTTTCAGTGTCTGCAGACAGTTGTTCTACTTTTTTTTTGAAACAGATGTGGAACTACACAAATTGACACCACCTCAAGAGTTGGCATGCTGCATAGTTCTCAATAATGTCTTTTTTTAAAAAAAAAAGTGAAGACTTTTAAAAGAAAAGTTTAGACTATATTTTCTTGAGGTAAAGTCATAGGTGGACCTTTACTAGCTGCCAGACACCCATCCACCTGCTCTCTTACTCACTGTCCTCAACAGGACATGGGAAAAAAATAACATGGAAAAGCTCATGGGCTGAGACCACAAAATCACAGAATCATAGAATATGCTGAGGAGTGGACCCACAAAGATCACTGAGTCCAATTCCTACCCCTGCACAGCACCATCTCCAAGAGTCACACTAGGTGCCTGAGAGCATTGTCCAAATGCCTCTTGAACTCTGTCAGGCTTGGTGCTGTGACCATTTCCCTGGGGACCCTGTTCCAGTGACCAACCACCCTCTGGATGAAGAACCTTTTTCTAAAATCCAGCTTCAACCTCCCCTGACACAACTTCTTGCCATTCTCTCAAGTCCTGTCATTGATCACCACAGAGAAGAGAGCAGTGTCTGGCCCTCCTCGTCCCCTCACGAGGAAGTCGCAGACTCCTCTTCTCCAGTCTGAACAGACAAAGTGACCTCAACAACTGCTCATACAGCTTTCCTTCAAGGCCCTTTAACATCCTCATGGCTCTCCTTTGGACGTTCTCTAACAGCTAAATGCCTTTCTTGTAGTATGGCACCCAAAACTGCCCCCAGCACTCGAGGTCAGGCCACTCCAGTGCAGAGCAGAGCGGGACAGTCCCCTCCCTTGCCCGGCTGGTGATGCTGTGCCTGATGCACCCCAGGACAGGGCTGGCCCTCCTGGCTGCCAGGGCACTACTGACTCAGATTCAACTTGCCACTGACCAGGACCCATAGGTGCCTTTCCATGCCACTACTTTACAGCCTCTCATTCCCCAGTCTGTCTGTACATCCAGGGTTGCCTCATCTCGGGTGCAGAATCCAGCACTTGTCTTTGTTAAACTTCATATGGCTGGTCATTGCCCAGCCCTCTGATTTGTCCAGCTGCCTCTGCAGGGAATCAACAGCCCTCAAAGGAGTCAACAGCTTGTTCCAGTTTTGTATCATCTGCAAACTTGCTCAGTATCCCTTGAGTTCTGCATCCAAATCGTGTGTGAAGATGTTGAAGAGCGCAGGGCCGAGGATGGAGCCCCACTAGCTGAACCCCAGTAGTGTCATGTCGTCAGCTGATGTCACCCCATTCCTTTGTGCCTGACTCGTGAGCCAGTTGCTCACCCATCACGATGTGCTGTTTATCCAGCTGTGTGCTGGACATTGTGTCTCGAAGCATCCTGTGAGAGATGGTATCGAAAGCTGCCCGCCGGGTCTCTTCCCGGCCATCCCTGCCGGGGTCCGGAGTCCCTCCCTCCTGTTCCTGCTCCCGCCCTCCCCTCG
The DNA here is from genome assembly GCA_013389985.1 of Dryoscopus gambensis. Classification (NCBI taxonomy): domain Eukaryota; kingdom Metazoa; phylum Chordata; class Aves; order Passeriformes; family Malaconotidae; genus Dryoscopus; species Dryoscopus gambensis. The sequence continues at coordinate 6,510 of WEIT01000240.1, forward strand.
GGGCTCGCAGGGCTGTTTCCCGCACGGTTCCCCTGGCTCAGCCCTGGCTGCGGGGCAGCGTTTTGCCCTCCCTTGCCCGGGCTTTCCCCGGGGCTCTAGTTGTACAGTACAACTGGAAGACAGACCTTCGGTTTTGTTATGCAAGTGCAAGAATTTTTTGTGGATTCAAAGGCTAAATCTAAATTACTGTACATTGTGCAATAAAATGTTCTAAACCATCTTTTAGAATATATTTCACACAAACACACAGAGGATAGGCTGTGAAATACATTTAGAGGCTAAAGATGAAGCTGCTTCATGGTGGGAAAACAGACATGATATTTCTCCAGTATGGTTACCACTTGTTTTCATCAGGATAAAAGCATTTCCAGTCCCATGGATTTATTTTAATAAAGAAGTATCCTGTATGGCCAGTCCCAGATTACTTCTCTCATAATAGTTCTGGAATCTCTAACGAGAAGTAAAAGTAAGTGTTGTAGCCAATGCATTGAGTAACAGAACACTCTTGCCAATGCAGGTGTTATTGGAGTCATCAATAATTAAATGACAATAAAACCACTGATCCCTAAACCAGGAAAATATAAAAGAATAAAATTGTTAAAAGCTGGGTGGGTGGGTGTGAGGTGACTTAATGAAACAGTTGTAATAGAATTAATGTGAATTAATTATTTAAAAAAAAAAATCACAGGCTGTCCCAAAGACTTACAGAGTGATAAAGGAGAGAGGAAGAGTAACAAACCCAGAACCTGCTCCGATCAAGCAGTAAGAGCAAGGGGACAGAGCTGGAGGCTGGGAACACATCAATATGGAGACATCTATGCCCAGCAGCCAGGAGGAGACACTTGTGGCTCTGACTGGCCTTCCTAGCAGGCAGTCTGTGGGTGCTCTGATTCAGGGGTAGTTGAAGTGCAAACTGCAGGTAGGGATTACTAAAATAATTTGAATCCTATTTCAGAAGAAATAGAAACCACATAAATTGCAATTGTTTTTCACTGTCTCTGGGTTTAAATCTATTCCCTGTGTGATTCAGCAGACCCAATTAAGCAGATTTAAGGACTTCTCAATTAAATACAAAAGACTTTCCAAGTACCTTTAAGTATATTTTTTAGTGTACAACAATTTCATGGGAATCCCACTGGCAATAAAACTAGCAGGGTCGTAATTAATTTTAATCCCTGTAAATTAACATTTTCTTATTAAAAATACATAATCCAATTAATTCCCAGTTAGTAATTCCACAGATGACTATAACATTACTGTTATTCTTCCCTTATTTTATTTAGCCATGTATGTTTAAGTTTTGCGTGAGTTTTCTCAATTTCTCATATAGTTCCTGATGTCAGCTAAGCCATTTACAGAAACGTAGATTTGTTCCATTGTTCTTGAACTCATGGTATTTGTTACATCCCTAAGAGATTTTTATTATTCTGTCTTCCAGCTGCAAGCTGTTTGAAATTAAACCATTTAGAAACTCGTCTGACTCTCAGCAATACCTGTATTCCCAAGGGAAAGCCTGATCTTTTAAAGCATCAGAAAGAAAAAAAACCCATTGTTCTCAGTTTAATTTTCACTAGACAGCCACACAGAAAGGCTGGACTGGGTAAGCTTTGAAATGGGAAGGTTATGGTGGTATCATATAGCTTCCTACACAGGAACATCTGCTCTACCTGTGAGTGATTCTCTCAGTGTGAGAAGCACACCATGAACACTGTGAAGATACTGTCTACAATGGTGTGTTGTCCTCTGAGCTGTTTCTGTGTGTTGCAAACAAGCTTCTCTTTCATGCTTGCTGGTTTAGAGCAGCACTGCCAGTACTGCACAGAGCCCCCTACCATTTCTGCCCTGAGGTTAATACGGAGCTCAGAGGCAACTGGATGCTCTCTGTTATTTATCAGTTCTTCAAGACTACTCATTGAAACACCATGCTTGATCCACACAGAGGTAGTAGGTGCAGTTACTAAGGCCCACTAATTCTGTCAACACATGCTGGCTTCTTCCTGGCTGCGCCTCTTTGTTTATCAAATAATCATTTTCAGTAATAAGGGAGCAGAATGTAAACATGCTCTTCACTAATTTGCTATGTTTGAGCATCTGATTCTTTAGTGTTGTGAACAGGAAGCACTGATGAGCTTTGTGACTGCACAGTTTGGTTCCAATTAAATTTTTAATGAAACAAAAGTCAAGACCAACTGTGAGTTGTGACAGAATTTTGATTTCAGCCGTGCCCTCTTTTGTCTCCAATTTGGCCAGGTTTACCCCACTGAATATAAATATTGATAGTCGACAGTCAGAGGAGACAAAGCGGGGCATGGAGTGTGCCAAGCAGTTTCCTTTTCTGAGTTGTCACTTTATTTTATTTTATTTTTTTATTATTTTTAGGGTTTGTTGACAGATTGGCAATGAAGCCTATCTTGAATTTTCAAGCTTATTCAAATCTGCTTTCAGAGTGGATGTCCCAGGGTGATTCTAAGGCACAGGAAGCAAAGTGTGTGCTTGCACCATTGAGCACACTGCTTAAAGCTGATAGAAAATGTTTGAAGCTATTTAACTTCTCTGTCGGAGCCCACAAAACTCTGCTGCTTCCTGCCACTAATAAATGCCGTGGAGGCCAGTTGCTCTCAAAACTCCCAATAAGACCCACTGGTGCTGTTTTTAAAGGAACACAGCAGAAGGGAGAAAAGCTAATTTAAGAAACATTTGCAACAGTGAAGCAGTGCTCAAAGCCATGGTATTAATGACAGTAGTCAGTTGCAGCAGATGACTGCCTGAATTTAAATGGCAATGTGCTTGGCAGCAGCAGCAGCAGCTTAAAAACAGTGCAGATATTGGACTGCACTGTCTCTTGTGTACACCTACCCAACAGGTTAGGTGATCTGATCTGATCTGACCCTTGCATACTGAACTTTGTAACCAAACAGGTTATATAAAGAAAATAAATTGCTTTATCTCTCAGTCTTGCTTTCTTTAGCATTCATTCAGTGCCAATTTTGCTACCCACCTCCCCCCACAAAAAAAGAAAAAGAAAAAAAGAAGGAAAAAAAAAGCCCTAGTTTTATAGTAATGCAGAGCTAAATAGTTTTAGTAGCAGGGGACATAGTCCCCAGCTGGAATAAACTGGCTCAGTTCTTGTGACTACAGCAACATTGTACTACAGGTGTTAGATGTGGTTGGGACTGCCCAATCCTGACATCAGGCTACTAAATAAGTAAAAGCAAGAATATCAGAAGTACATCATCTGCCTTTAGATCAAAACATCTGATTTTTTTTTTCCCCTTAAGTTTTGGTGAGAAAAAAGGGCAATTTACTCTTGGTCCTTAAATATATATTTAGGAGAATTACTTTAAACACAATATTTAGAAAAAACTGTTGCCTAGAATCCACAATTCAACATCTGGATAAATTCCAGGGAGTTCAGAAGATGATGGACCTTAAAACTATCCTTAACTCTGGGAGGTTAATTTAGTTATTTTAGTGAGGCCTTTAAATTCATCTTCTTACATTCTAAGAATGGAAGCCAGTAACTGAAGGACCAGATTGCAGAGGAGGAGACATATAAAATCTGTCTTAAAAAGCTCCATTTATTTTTTCACAGAATCTTTTCCTCATCCTTCACCAACAAGACCATCATGGATTTATTTAAGTGGCAGATGTAGATGATGGAGTATTACAGTTGTCAGAAAGGATTTACTGGTGTGCTTTTCCTGTTGCTCCTGATTTGTGCCAGTGCATCTGTATGCCTGTATGCACTTGTATGATGTGTTATAACTGGAAAATATTTTAGATTACTAAATGCTGCAAAAGTAGGTATGGCTCCAGAAAGTATGGTGTTTTTTAGTGTTTTAAGATATTTTATTTAAAACCCACAATCATGCCTTTGGAGACTACTCCAAAAATCCTACTGCTGTGACAATTTTTCTCACAGCAATCACTACCTGATTTCACTTTACCATGCCTACATCTTTCTTCAAGTTTTCCATTAAATACTGTTTCTTACTCCTTGGAGTTAACACTTTGTTAAGACATTATGTCATGTTTTTTTCAGCCATTGCATACACATGCAATCCTCTTGCAAAATGTTTCCTCACAAGTTAGTCACCCAACTGTAACAGTATTTTCTTTTTTTGTTTTTCCTGGCTTGAATCTTTCAATAGATTTAGGCAAATATGGTGTCTGTTGTATTATTTCTCATTTAGCTATCCCAGCTTGTACAAAGCCTAGGTGCTCCTTCATACACAATTGCTTTCAGAAAGATCAAACATAGACAAAGAAATTACACTGCATATATAAGGATGATAGAACCAAGACAATGGATATTTAATAACTTCTATAGAATATATGATAGTTATGAATACTAGATTACCTCTTTTTTCTGTACCATACCAAAAATTCATATTTTGATTTTTACACCTACTCCTCCAACTGGGACTTTTTGGGCATTAGTATTTTCCAAGCGTTAACTGTATTTAAATATATTTCAGGCCTTCTGTATGAGAGGATGTGGATGAATTGAAGAGGTACTTGAAAGAAAAAAGTGAAAGATAAATGTCTTTATCTCTCCATGTAATTAAATGGTCAAATTTCAGCTCAGATTGTTCATAAGAACATCTTTCTATTCCTCAGCTTGTAGTGATGCTATAATGATTTTTCTGCTTTTTCATATACCCCTCTCATATCCCCCTTCATATACACTTTTATACAGTTTTTATGTATCCCTAGTGCTTTTAGCCCACATACTTGTAATCCCTTAACTCTGATATCTATCTAAGACCCAAAGTTCTGTTAAGCCAAGAGACTAAACACCTTGGAGGCCTCGTAGCTGGGGGTCAGAACGCCCCAGACGCCAAGGTCCTCTCCAGAACACATTCTGTAAACCAAGATAGGCCCATCCAGGGGAACATTCCTCAGGATGGGGCTTCTCTTGAGCCCCTCACTGGGGAATCTGTGATAGATATGCCAACGTGCAAGGTCTATAACTGTATACACAGACCATCGTGTGGATGCATTCTCCAGGGGTGCATGCTGCGGGGTGCACTCTGCAGTGATGCGTCTAAGGATCCTTTATAAATAACGAAGTAAAACACTTTTCCCCCTCTGCATTTGGCTTTCAATTCTAAGCCCAGGAAAAGGCATCGGTGGTTCCAATCCCTGTCATTCCAAGCAGTGTGATACCATGAATTTCTAATTTCTATTTTCTTTCTTTGTATTATTTTTTCACCATAGCCAGTATGTGAGACTCCCATGTTGTAGTATTATGAAACTTACTTTTGTGCCATGTATTTTGTCATCAAAACACTTAAGAAATATGTTAAGTGAAACTGAAATTAACCCTGATTCTTCTGGAAGCATGATGCTTTTGGTTACTTAGAAATATCTTTTAGTTTTCCTCTCACATGATAGCAGTCTTAGGCACAGCAGTACATGAACTTTTCAAGTAACACTTCAATTACTACCCTATGGCAGTGTCTTAGGTTACAGTGTAAGATATAAGCAAAAGTATGTATTCTATCACCATCTGTTGAAACCAGCTGGGGCAATGTTCTTTATGTCTTCCATGACACTTCCCTGACAATTCCCTCCAGGGAATATCTTCTGTTAATGGGCCATCTAACCTCACTACATGACTCATGAAATTACATCATGCCATTGTGAGATGCTCTGCCCAGGGGGAGGAACCAAGCATTCCTACCTGGATATAATCTGAGGTTTGGAACACCAGAAGCAGCCCTTACCTACTGGATTCCCAGAGGACAAGAGCTACATAACCACCAGTGGACTTTCAGAGGGAGACCAGAACCTTCTACAGGATCACCGCTTCAACAGAACCACATCTATCACTTCAGGGGGACGTCAGCCACCATTTTATTGGACTGCTATCACCACTCTGCCCGACAGGGTGTCAGGTTGTATTCTGCCTCTGTCAGTGTTTTGGTACTATTGCATTTATTTTAATTTTCCTATTGAATTGTAGTTCTGATTTTGAGTCTCTCACTGGTTTGCTTTCAAACTAATACAGGCAGCTTTAGCTGAAATCTGGAGCCATCATTCCCAAAAGAAGAATGCTTTGGTTTGTTTATGCAGTCATACTCCCAGGCACTGGCATGGTAGCCATTGCTTCTGTGGTTGTCTTCCTTCCATAGAGGAAAATAGGTTTTAAAATTATTCTTAGTTGGTTTCTAGAGAATTTTGAGCTTCATGAACCCACATAAAATGTCCGTTTACAGTAATTCCTTGTACTGCCCAATTTTGTCTCTTTCACTAAATTTTAAGGCACACTTGTAAAATCTATTACCTAGGTACTTCTGTAATACTTTATTAGACTTAGTTTCCCAAACCAAAAAACTTTGCATTTATCTCTTCAAGATATGCATATAATCCTTATATCTCCAATAAATTTCTGTTAACTCTAAATGGTTCTGAGATCTATTTTTGATTGTGGGTTTTTTTCAATGCGTCACTATGCTGTCTTGAAATTATTTAAGAACCCATTTGTTTTGCCACATTTTTCATTTTTTTAGTTGTCATTGATAAAGTAATCTGCAAATAAGAGTCTTCATACCTGAGTCCAAATCCTTATATATGTGACTGCCTGGTGCTATGAAAAGACTAGCAAAACAAACAACAGAAGTGACACCAGCTTTCCAGTTCTGCAAAGAAAGGAAAAGGAGAGACAGACTGTTCTTTCTACAGCCAGAAAGAATGCAATATGTTTTCCTTTAGCAGTAAGAGAAAACAGGAAATTTCTATTCAGCAGACAGGTGGGAAGAGATAATACATATATCATGTCATGGTATACTTTATTATGTACTGTGCCTTTAAGTTAAGCCACAATAGAACTCCCTGTTTAGGCAGACATATAAAATTTAAGTCATTGAAAAGAGGTCCAGCCATTCACTCAATCATGCAACTCCTTAGTCTCATAGTTAGTTGGGGATTGCATACATATTTTAGGCTGAATGGCATTTGCAGAAGCCAGCATCTTCCCTTTGTAATGATATTACTGTCTCACAGGGTGTCAAAGACTGAAAATAGTTCATGCCTCAAACATTGATATAAAGTTTTGCTCATTATAAAGCAGCTACAACCAAAGAAGTCTCCCTGAAGACTGGGACTTTGGACTGAAAGTCAAACTGCGGATTAGATAAAGTCATCTCAGGCTGAGGGAAAGGCATGCATCCACAAAAGGCCAAAGCCACCACCTGCGCTGAGAATCATCCCTGGCTGAGTTTGGGTGGGGGAGAGCACAGCTCAGAGAAGCCAGGTTTACACAGGGTCTCCCCAACCGAGGGGGGAGGAGGGGGTTTCGGGTATGTGGTGTGACCTCTGCTCAGAGGCAATAAACACCCATTTTCTGATTACACAAACTGGTTCAGCTGTGGAACCCCCAACCCCACAGGGCACATCCATGGGACATTCATGTGAGGGGCTTTGCCTCACAGGACTGCAGGTGGTGCAACAGACCCAGAGGCTGCTGTAAGAGACTGTCCCCCCTCCAGGGGGACATGCCTGGACATGCCTGCCTAGCCTGAGCTTATATTAACCCATGGGATTCTATGCTTCTCAGGGGCACCTTCACCACCAAGAGGACCAGCTGGAGAGGATCAACAGAACATCACTGGGATCCATGGATGGTGATATTTGCCTTATTCTGTCCCGGTCACTTTTTTCTGTCCCCCCCACCTATTTTCTATTTCTCTCTCTCTCTCTCTCTCTTATTTACTATCAAATAAAACCCATACTATTGACTGGCATGTGGTCTCATTTGCATCTTAATTCAGCCAAAGGTATTTCTAAGAACCTCAATAATCGGATCCTGACACAGGGTTAGAGAGTCAGATTATTTCCTGATTATTCTCTGATCCCAAGAATCCTCTGTTCTTTTATTTGCATACTGGCAGTCTTCGGAAGGAGGGATGAGAGGATCAAAGAAAAAAATTAGTCTGGAATAGAATCTGGAAGTCATGTAGAACAGCATCCTCATTTAAAGCTTAACTGCTGGTTTTAAAAGATAAACTCTAAGGATGTCAATCCACTCTCTCCCACTGGAGCCAGTGCAGCCAGCATACTGCCCCTGTACAGATACAGGGCAGAAGAACAGGGCAACCTGTGTACTCCAACTTCCACAGGCAAGTACAAGTGGCACTTGAAGGCTATTTTGTCCAGGAGGAGTCTGGCAAATGTCTGAATCAAAAGATGAGTCAGGAGGCGACTTGTTGCAGGATCCACCTAAACCACACAAGCAATCTTCCAGATTAAGGTGCATACCTAGGACATTTGATCATCTCACAGATAGGTTGCTAAACCTCTGTAATCTGCAGCCTGACACATCAAGTCAAAACAAATTATTTTTCTCTATTTTAATATACCTGGCTGAAAACTGTGCTGCTGCAGGAACTGATGCAGTAGCACAGGAGCTATGTCTGCCTTAATAGCAAGGACATGCATCACAGAAGCAGAATGGATGATACCAATTTTGAGGCTGCAGCCACCTGATGGATTTTAATCTACTGCTTCAACTCTGCTACAGGTGTTACTGTTATCCCAAGCCTCTTTCTGAAAAGGAAGGGAAAAGGGAAAAGGGAAAAGGGAAAAGGGAAAAGGGAAAAGGGAAA